>VOQJ01042529.1:0-14139 GCA_015052665.1 Apistogramma diplotaenia | reverse complement strand
GATGAAGCACTTCTATTGTAAAAAGGTCACAGCTCAGTCTGGAGCGGCCGTGGCCCATCTGCTGCCTGCTTCCATTTTTCCTCCTCGGTGTCTCTCTGCGTTTGCTATCAGACAAATGGCTTTGATAACAGCGGTGAAATGATGCCATTACCTATTCACACCCTTCTACTGTTTCTCTCTCATCTAGTTTTCCGTTTATAGGATCTTTTTGAAGCCAGGTCTTTGTTGCACAGTGATGTCACTGCCATGCTGAACCTTGAAGGCACTCTGATCATCAGCATCTCCTTCTCCTCGAAATAAAGTGCAATGATTTCAGCCGCAGAGCCATTCATTTAGCCACGGCTGCTCGAGTGAGCGAGGTTCCCCCGAGCTGTAATCTGCTGTCCTCCCACTCAGAGCACACTGCACAATTACAGATTCTTCAAAGTGTCCGTGGAAATCCAAACATTTAAGATGCTTCACTACAACCATCCTCCATCTACAGATGATGTGATTATTCAGAAGTTCATAACAGCAGAACTTTCCAGCAAGAAGAAAAATGGTCAATGATTTTTGCTTTGTCACAATTCATCCTAAAGTGGTTTGTTATTGGATTGTGCAACTCTTTAATCAGATACAATTCTATCAGAGCACAACGGCTGTAAAATCTGCAACTTTAACATGGAAGAGTAAAAAAATACTCCATAACTGTTAGAAGGATCCATAAGTGCTGTTTCATTTAGTTCTTTATGCCTTTTCAGCCTTCTGGGTCGTTGACTTGTAGCGTCCTCGTGTGCTATTCTGCTATTTTTAGTTTTCCTTCATTTCTTTTCAGCTTCTTCGGTTTACAGTAGATGAATACAAAGCTCCATCCTGCAGCTGCTTGCTTGTTTTCCAAGTTCTCCATTCTTTCTGTTTTCTTCTCCAGTTCATTCAAAGTATTTATTTTAATAAAAAGAGCAAAACACTTTTTGTGTGTGTGTGTGTGTGTGTGTGTGTGTGTGTGTGTGTGTGTGTGTGTGTGTGTGTGTGTGTGCGTGTGTGTGTCAGCGTGCTGATTTCAGCTTCTGATTTAAATTTAGTGCTTTCAAATTCTTGGCTTGTTTTTGTTTCTGTGAGCAGCCACGTGACCTCTGACCTGTTTCAAGCTGAGAGAATGAGAATCCAGCTCCTGTTCTGTTTTGACAAGTTAAGCACAAATATAAATGAGTGGATGATGGTTGAATTCCATCCCTGGTGGCTACCACACTAGAACAGAAGACAGCTCTGTTTTATTCTGGTGTGACAGCCTGTTCATGTTATTAGTACCACCTGTGTTATGAAATAGGCCAGTCGGGGAATTCTAATTAAGTGCTCATAGTTCTGGACTTGGAAACCCTGGTGGTCTTTTGGCTGTTCCACCCGAGCAGAAACTGGGGACAGAGAATTATGATCTTGCTACCATGTGACTCAGGAGACTGGTGCTGTGTGTCAAATCAAGTACTTCAATACCAAGACCGTGAAGACAGCTGCAGGCATGGAAGTGGCTTGGCCTGCCACCATGTTGGTTAATTGAAGTGACCGTACTCGGAGGAGAGGTTGGAGTGATAAAATCATCACCAACGCAGCCTAGCTTTGATGGAGAGCTGCAAGTAGAGACTATATACTGTAGTGCTGAGCAAAGACACACATTTCACAACATATTAAAATAAAATCCCAGAATTTCACTCCTCAAAACTGGAGCTCAGACCTTTTGGAAAAGCTGTTAACACAATGAACCCCACACATTTTTTATTAAAATATCCAGTCTCAGTTCTTTCAATCCAGCTGCATTATGTTAAATCACTAACTTCTATGAAGTGATTTGTATGATAGAGTCATTTTTAATCAAACTGAGCTCCTTGCCTCCAATTAGCATTTAAAGCACTTGAATTGTGCTCATTAACCTTGTAAATCTCTGAATAATGGTAAAAGCTTTGTTTCTGTAACATCTAACCAAAAATCATTCTAGCCAATAAAAATAATCCAATCCTTGGGACCTGTATGCTGGCCACTAAAGCAATAACCTCACGTCATTAAGAGGACAGGAAGCAGGGCAGGTGCTCAGACCAAGGCAGCTGCCTGTGTTTCCTTCTCACTGACTCAAACTGGCCTGGTGAGGGAGCCTCTCAGAACCTATAGATAGAGAGCCAGTCCAGACAGCCTGTGAGGGGTCCCTGAGATCTAAAATGAGTTACAAACAAATCTCATGATGAGTTCAAGTAGCTTCTGCAGGTAGATGGCTGCTGGTCATGCCTGGACAAGTCAATGGTTGTGACTAAATGACCAAAAAATAAACGAGTACAACAATTTGCAAAGTCAAAAAAAATTAAACAAACAAAAAGGAAAATAACAAGATCTGTTTCCATGATGGTTTAGCTGGGCCACCACTATGTAAATGATGCTGCTCCCTGCAGAGCTGGGGTCACACAGATACAAGGTTTGGGGTTCAAGTGCCCTCTCCCTCGCACATCAACAAAGCTCCTAATGTGTAGAAAAATGTTTTAAAAGGAAACTCTTATTTTAAACTCCAGGAAAAGCAAAACATCTAAATGACTATAATATTGAAAGAAAAAAAAGATATAGTATTTTTTTGAAGATGGAAGATAACCCCAATAACAGGGTGAGCTGGAGTCTTTACACCACCAACCACGACCATCTCTGCATGTCCCAAAATGTGCTTCTCACTTTGTTCCCTTTTCTTTCATTATGGGGATAAGGAAATGTTGTCTATGCATGGAATGTAGTAAAAAAGAGACATATGTAAAGATGCTAAATTATATGTTGACAGAAACATGGTTCCATTTTTTTGTCATTGGCATTCTTTTTGTTATTGTGTCTCTCATAGTTTCCTGCAGTGTTTGTGCTCTCTGCTCATAGATGCTCTCAACAGATGCTTCTTTTCAGAGATTCATAACTTCTTCTCTTCTTTTCTCTTTTCTCATAAAATCTGTTTGGAGATGCTGGGAGCTACAAATGACAGTCCTCCTTACCTCCCCCCTCACCCCTGTTGTGAAAAATGTTTTTCTCAATCTCCTTTTTGCTCAGTTGTCACCACACGATTGGAAATGTTTTGGTTGTTTGAGCAGCACTGTCTTGTCTGTGGTTTGCACCATGAAGCTGCAGCATGTTCAAGATGAAAGATTCCTTTATTGTCGTTGCATATGCAAGTATATGCAATGGGATTGGGGTGCACTACTCAAACAGTTGCTCTCACAGTCAAAAAAGGTAAGTCATAAATAAATAAACAGAACAAGTAAAGGAAAGTAGAGTAGGTGCACACAAAACACAGAACAGTAAATAGTAAAATAAATATTAAAGTTAAATACAAAAATCCACAATCAAATCACTGGAGTTCAGTATGGTGATGACCTTGGGAAAGAAACTGTTTGCCAGTCTTGTGGTTCATGCTCTGATTGTTCTGTATGTCCTCGCTGAGGGGCGCAGATTAAACTGTTTGTGTGCTGGATGGTGAGTCTTTGGTGATTCTTGATGTCTTCCAGAGGCATCGGCATCAGGGTGGGCAGGCATGTGTTGATGAAGCGCACAGCAGTCTTTATGGCTCATTGTATTGCTTTCTTGTTAGCTGTTGCTATACCATATGAGGATCCCATAGGTCAGGACACTCTCAGTGGTACATCGATAAAAGGTCACCATGTGATGTTGTGATAGAACAAGTTTCCCGAATGTTTTCAAGAAATAAAGTTGCTGTCGTGCTTTCTTGACCAGTGAGTTTATCTTTATTGTCCACGTGAGGTTTTCAGAAATGTGTGTGCCCAAGAGCCTGAAGCTGGAGACTCCACTCTGTCCCCGCTTATGATAACTGGCTGATGTTCATCCTGCTGTTTCCAGAAGTCAGTGATCAGTTCTCTTGTCTTTTTGGTGTTCAGCATCAGGTTGTTATCGTAACTGAGCTTCCTCTCTGTAGGCGGTCTCATCACTGTCAGTGATCAGCCCTACCACAGAGGTGTCATTAGCACATGACAGTCGTTGGTGTTGTGACCTGGTACACAGTCATGTGTGTACAGAGAGAAGAGAAAGGGGCTCAGCAAACAACCGTGACGGGCCCCAGTGCTGAGTGACAGGGTGGTGGAGTGATGATGTCCCATCCTGTGAGGAAGTCCTGAATCCATCCAGCTGAGATCGGACATCTTGGAAAACAGTCTGCTAGGGAGGATTGTATTAAAAGCAGAACTGTAGCCCACAAACAGCAGCCTGCCAGATGATCTTTGCCATTCTAGGTGTAGCAGGTGGTGTGGACTGCAGGGCTGATGGCATCAACCATTGACCTTACATACTGGGGGAGAGTCCAGGCTGGGTGGGAGAGCTGCCTTAATGTGACTCCAGGCATTTCATGATGACAGGTGTCAGAGCCACCAGCCTACAGTCATTAAGACAGGTGACTGCCATGTGTTTAGGGACTGGCACTATGGTGGACACCTTTAGGCAGCGAGGCATGGTGCACAGGGATCGGTTAAAGAACTCCAGACAGTTCCCTTCCACAGTCCTTGAGCACCTGTCCAGGCACATCGTCAGGTCCAATCGCTTTCCGGGCGTTACTCTTCTGTAATGTGTGAGTGAAGTCATCTGGTTGTAAGATGAGTCCCACGCTGTCAGTGGGAGGCACTGGTGTGGTAACTGGCGCCATCTGTCGTCTCTGCTCCTCGTGGTGGTTTAAGAAGTGGTTCGGCTGCTCTACCAGTGCAGAGCCACTACGGCGGGTGTCTGATGTAACGCCAAGCCCAAAGTGGATCAGAGTTCATGAAATAATTTGTTTGTTTGTAGGTAGTCTGGCCTCCTTATGCCCTGCTTGAGGTTTGACCTGATTGCGTTGTACTGTGCGGTGTCACTAGAATGAAAAGCTGCATGACGTGCCTTCAGCAGCACCAGGACATCCTTGGTGATCCATGGCTTGTTGTTAGAGAAAACACAGATTTGTCTTGTTGTGGTCACACTGTCCGCACGGATGAGGTGTAAGTATCATTGTTGTCGTCCTCATGGACAGTCCTGACAGGATGGACGGTGCTGCTCATGGCTGTGTTAGCATTGGTGTCTGGCGGTATGTAAACAGCAGCAATAACAAGTATAAATTCCCTTGGCAGGTAGAAGGGACGGCAGCTTACGATCATATATTCCAGGTCAAGAGAGCTCCTGTCGGCCCGGTGTGCTGTGTGGTCTGCTAACTGATAACCTCCAATGGATTGTCTCCGTGACGATCATAACACAGCAGTCTCTGATGTTTTCTGCATGGAGATTGTAAATTCCAGCTCCCCCATTTTTGCATCGGAGTTTTATGCAGGTTGTTGCCTGGCCTGTGTGCTGCGTCTGCAGCCTCGCCATTGTTTCCTCTCTTCCCGCCGTCTGTGTTGCCATCTGGGAGGGACAATAATCCAAGGAGCCCCCAGCGGTCTAACAAGCTCTACCAGGACATCATGTTGGGGTGTTCATTGTGAAATGGTGTTGGGTTTATCTGAGATGTTCCTCACCAAGTCTGCTTTCTTTCCTTCGATCAGACTCATGATCAGCACCAGCCTCAGTCCTGGCTTCTCTTCCAGGTTTCCTCATACAGCCAACAGTAAAGGTCTATATTCTGTGATTGTTCCTAAAAATAATAGATTAAAGTGCACCTAGAATATACCGTCAGGTCTGCAGGCTTTTGAACAGTGGTGCATGTTCTGTATTTTCCCCTCTGTACACCCCCACAGTGAGCAATGGGAGGGATTCAGGTTTGAGTAAGTTACAAAAGTGACTCCAGTGTCGAAGGCCAAGCTCATCAATATCCCCTGAAGGTCAGAGTCCTACTCCACTGATAAACCATACCCAACCATATCAACGTATTTGAAACTGTACCAATCAGCTGTTCCAAAAGATGCTGAAGCTTTGAGTGCAGCATGAGCGTGAAAATTAAATCACATCTATGAACTTAAAAGTAACCTTTGGTACCCAATGCTACTTTTTTTCTTTACATAAACAGAAGAAATTACAGTCTGAGCTGATGAGCACCAGTCACACAGACAACCCAGTGGAAGCACACACGTGTATATGTGGCATCCATTGACAACATGCTTTGCCTCTCAGCATGTACTCTACTCAGTTTGTGTGTCCGAGCTTTTCTTCAAACCTGCAGCCAAAATGGAAATGCCAAAATGTGCCAGTAGGCTGGGCCACTGAACTGAACCCCCACCACACTCACAGCGGTGACACAGGCCTTCTCTTCCATTCGACTCATCCTTTGGCCAGAAAGGTTACACTCGTGCTTTAAAAATACCATCTGCTTAGGGTTAAAACGTTTTCCAGCATTCGTGCGGGGAATTGAATCACATTGAATCATATTCAATTCAGCTTTTACAGCCTCAAGGCTGCTGGGAAATTTGTGCACACAAGAAGGATTTCAGTGAAACCGTGAAGCTTTTTGGCTCAAATTAGTTTCAATCAAACATGTATTTTATAAGATTTTTTTTCTAGCAAGGAAAACAAAGGTGCATTTGTTAGCAAGAAAACAAGGCATTCTAAACCATTTGGATACTTTAGTGGTGGTGCTGTCCACATAATCACAACCAAGTGGTTACCACGCAGAGCCACAGACTTCTTCTTTCTTCTCTGTCATATAAATTCAATATTTGCCGTGATTAGTGCTCCATAAACAACTTTTGTTTTTATGTAGACGGCTACAATGAAGATGGCATTGTTTTATTAAGGTGTGTCAACATTAAGTCCTGTGATAAATAAACATGGGGTTTTTCAGACAGGTAGGTTTGGATAGGTTTTTCCCCTTAAGAAATGGAATGATTTTGTATTTACTTAGCTTTTTCGAATATTAAAATTATTTTTCTGATCTGAAACATGAAAGTGCCCCCAAATATCTAGTCTATGTATCATACATTATACTAACTTTTCTTCAAGTTGGCTTCAAGCTGTCATATTCATCACCTTTAGTAGCTTTCTTATCCTCACAGCAGGGAACTGTATGGTAGCAAGTGGGTGGGGGGACTGTTTTCATCAAGGTTTTTTCTAGGAAGGTAAATAGGGCTAATTACCTTATAAAGCTTGATTAACGTGTATAAATGATGAGAAAAAGATGACGGCTGGAGAAGGACATTTAGAAAGGAAGAAATACCGCATATACTTTCATGCAGACATGATATTTTTTCTATTTGGAAACTGGAAGCATACATCAACCAAAAGCTCAGAGGCTGTTAGTGAATTTAACTGCTGTAATTTTTACTGATAAGATTTTTGTCTAATTTAAGAAGAACATACATGTTGTTACATGATAATAAGGCACAGTTTGCTTGTCTTCTCTACACATTTCATTTCTGGAGTTAAAGTGTGCTCAGCCATGCCTTACATTATATAAGAAATGAAAAATACACCAGCTATTTCCTGACACCAGGCAGCGTAATGCATCTCATATCAATAATGGATTGATAAAAGATGGACTGAAATTAAGAGACACTTTCTCTACTGGAAATTACAACTGTGCCCTTGGAATGAATAATTCAACTGCATACCAGCAAGACTGTCAGTAATCACTGCTGTGAAAATATGTCTGCAAATTCTTTTTCTCTAAAAGCCACAGTTTGTTGTTGGTGTGTGGATGTGATAGCACTTATCTCACTGCTGCATATGAATTCCAGAGCAGAGGAGAATTTATCGTTCCAAGTTTTAGAAATGAAGGGGGATTAGCAAAAGATCCAGAGTCAAGGTTTGTTTCAGCTGCTTTGTTTCTGTTGTGTTCCAGCATGGGAACATTAATGTAAGGCTGTTTGTTGGATATATTAAAGATTAGGCAGAGCAGATACACAGAGAGGAACATTTCATCGCAGCTTTG
Source organism: Apistogramma diplotaenia (assembly GCA_015052665.1). Lineage (NCBI taxonomy): Eukaryota > Metazoa > Chordata > Actinopteri > Cichliformes > Cichlidae > Apistogramma > Apistogramma diplotaenia. Next base: position 6,311 of record VOQJ01042529.1, on the reverse strand, counting down.
TGCCATATGGAGCTCCAGACTCTCGCTCCCATTTTGCTGCCACTGACTGACACTTTCATTCACAGTTAAATCCTGCAGTTTCACATGGTGACATCATCTCAGGCTTTTAATACAACAAACATGATGGGATTCTCAGATGACACGACAGCATGTAATTATTGCTTAATGGTTTACAAAGTGCTCGATGCATAGAAGTTAGTCACTGACTTAATGACACAAACGCAGCTGCTGTGCTTAACTGGTCCTGCTCTTATAATGATGACATGTTATTATCGCTTAAGGGCATTTTTCCATTAATTATCACATTACTTGGTTAACCTCTGATTAGAATGGTTGTATTTTGTCAGAGAGCAACTACACAGACTGTGTTCAAAAGCTCATCAAATGATTTTAATTCTTGATAATACAGTGACGGCATATCTGTTATACTCTGTTTTTTGCATGTGATTTGTAGCTCTGCAGTACCTGCCATGTGCATCAATTATTTTTATACTGTGAGAAGACAAAAAGTCTTGAAAATGCAGAGTCAGAAAACAGAAACAGAAGCAGACCTAGAGTATAAAATAAATGCAGAATCAGGGGCAGAAAAATCAGAGCGTGACTCTCCACCAGTGACATTAAAAGTAGGAAATGTGTTTGCAGGAAATTAGCAGAAAACACAGGGCATAGTAGATTTGATATGATTCACAGGGGGCGGGAGCAGGGGCACTGAAGGGCGATTGCCTCACTGTGAGTTGGTAACTGAAGTTGTGGCAGGATGCACAGACAGCTGTTACACAGGAACACAAAGCTCCTCCAGCCAGGTCGTTTAATGAAGAAACCATTTCCTCTGCTGCTGTTTGTGGCTCTGAGAGTGTCTCCATTAAAAATATATGCACACATGTGTAAGATGGACCTCGCGCGTGTGGAACAGAAAACTAATGGTCATGGTCATTAAACATTTATTCTGCATTCAACCTGCATGCCTCAGACAGGTCACAGAGGTCCTCCCAGTCTTCCTCACATCTGATCCCTGTTTTCTTATTATGGACCCATCATTACTGAATGATACACAGTACAATGTTCCTCAGCATCCAGCAGTACCCCGCCGTGCTACACAGCCCTCATTTTCAGGCTCATTTCATAGAAAATCATTCAAATCTACGAAAAGTTGCAAACAGCCCCCTGAAAGCAATAAGTTTAGCATATTTAATCGAGTCATGCTGGTGCCTTCACACTATGCATATTTTCACACAGCAGCACACAGGAGTGGGTCAAAAGAAGTGCTGTTTTTTGACCCCTCACAATGTCATGAGTAAATAAGCATGTGACATTTTCGGGGCTTAAAAACACATTTCAGTTTTATTAAAAATTGCAAACCAGAGCCTTTTTACACCTACCTGTCACAATCAAAACCAGATTTTTGTTTAACCCGTCGTTTAGCTCCAAGCAGCTGTGAGCATCACTGTGATGGAGCTACTACACAAACAAGGCAGGTGTTCACAATCTCAAAGAGTTTGGGCCTGAAGAAACGGGTCAGGTGGGAGGCCACAGATGAAGAAACTAGTAGAGAACTTTTCCAGTAAATAATGTCTGTGAAAACTTTCAAAATAATTTCCAGAACCATCCAATATAACGACTGTGACGATAAAAAAGACCCTATAAGGGTTAAAATGTCGTTACAGTCTATAAAATCTGAAGGAAATCATTCAGATAAAGGAGGGGCTCTGTTGGGTGTTGGGTGGTTCTTGGGCGCCGGGGGCCTCAGGGCCGCATTCTTGGCTTGTGCTGGGTGTGCTGGGGGTGCTGGGGGTCCTGGGGGTGCTGGGTGTGCTGGGGGTCCTGGGGGTGCTGGCCTCTCTGGGCTCTTGCCCTTTGACCGTGGGGGCTCCCTCTGGGGTGCTATTGGGATGTATGTTCATCAGTGGTCTCATTTCTAATCCTGTCCATCCTGCTGACCCCCAGTGAAGAGCTGAGTATTTTCAGCTCTAGCTTTGTTGGTGTTAACTTCACTGACGAACTATTTTCGTCATGGTTTTCATCAATGCCCCTTTATTCATGACGAAACAAGATGATAAAATAAAAACTACCTAAAAAGACAAAAACTATGATGAAATGAATTGACACTTGCTTCAACAAATGAAAACGAGAGAAGATGGGAAGGCCGAACTAAGTTGTGAATATGATGGAGCTCAGGTCAGCACCGTCTCACTGTCAGCAGGAGAAAGAGAACATCCGATGTGTGGCTGGGTGATATGGCTAAAAACTGTATCACGATATAAGTACTTCATATCGGTCCATATCGATAATTATTGAATTTTTTTTTTACCTATTTAAAATAAGGACTAGTAGAACAATATGCTACATTTAAACATTTTATTTCAACATTATTTAAACATTTATTTATTTCAAATTTAACCTTCCTCAGAAATGGCAACACAGCCATGAAAAACACTGCTGCTTTGTATTTGTTTCATTTGGGTTGTGTTTTGTTTTCAAATTTTCCTAAAAAATTTAATAAATATTTGAATTCAATAAAAAGACTATGACTAAAACTAAATCAAAATTTGCTGTCAAAATGAACATTGGTTGGTATCTCTCAGTCGAATTGTTTATTTAAAACGAAACCTAATAAGGCGCCATTGCTTATGTATTATATTCTTCATTATTGTCTTTTTGCTAAAGATGTTGAGGCCATTATTAAAAAAACATTATTGGTTTCAATTCGACTCTAAATTGTCGCCCACATAGTTTACTGAAGAGCACCGAATCTTAAAATATTTTAGGCAGAGTTTGTCTGCCCATCTCAAAACCCTCCAGTAATTATCAATGTGGCAACTGCACTCTGCAATTGTACTCACAAGACTACTATTTTTTATTTATTTTCTCTTAGCTCCCCACATTGCCATGCCTATTGATGTTAATTATTACTCTATTCCTTGTTGTTTTCTGCTCTGGAACTGTTATGTACCATTGTATTTGACACTTGTATGCTGATATTTTATTCCTAATTTTATATTCACGGGAATTATTTATTATTTATCAGCTTGAACTGTCATTTTTTTGTTTTGACTTTGTTTCTATATTCATAGAACTTTATCATACTACTGCCATTAAGTCTATACAGATTCACCCCATGTTAATGGCTGATTATTGGCATGTTTAATTCTTACTTATATTATGACTTTCTTTGGGCATGCATAGATGCTTTTCTCCTTGCCTTGCTTATTTAGTCTGACGAGCCTTGGCCCGAAACATCACTCGTTTGTAAGGTCTGTTAAATAACTTCAGGAGCCTGCTGGTGTGCAGACCATCTTTTTCTCCATCTTCAGCTTTGCCACCTCCATCACAGCAGTTCTCACTACCATCTTTAAACCTTCCATTTCACTCTTGCTGCTCTCCTTCTGTCACAGATCACTCCTGACACTCCACTCTCCACCCACTCCACCCTGACTGAACTCTCTTCTTCACCTCTCTTGTGAACTGTCCATTGCTGTGGATGGTTGAACCCCGGTATTTAAACTCATCCATCCTGACTTCCTCCGCTCCTTGCAGCTTTGCACCTGACCCTCCATAAAATCCTATGAGCTGGAAATCTGGAAGCTTTCCTTCCAACCAAGTTTGATTACAACCTTAACAAAGGTGATTATTCGATATGAGTTTAAGAAAAGAATCATAAATCATATGCTGATGATATTTGACTTAAAACACGTCTTCAGATTTATAATTGGGGGGGGGGGGTCCTTTTTGGGCCCAAAAGAAAATAAAATTCTTTCAGCCAATCACAGGTGATGCGTTTATGTGGCTCTTATCCAAATGCAGTTATATTCAGTTTGCAACTTCAGCATGTGTGTCCTTTTCACGAATGCAAATGAAAGCAGTGCTTATTAAGTTGTCGATGATGCCAGATCAAACCCACACACACAAATGCAAAAGGGGATTTCACCTGTCGAGGGCGATGCAGCACAGGTGGAGTATCGATGCGGTGGTGAGCAGAACGTCTAGAGATGTCCGCACCAAACAGAAGGTCTCACCGTAGATCCAGTGCTGGTGGACCAGCTCGATGGCTCCGAACGGCATCACCAGCACTGACACCAGCAAGTCGGCAAAAGCCAGAGAGACAATGAAGTAGTTGGTCTTGATTTTCCTGGAGACGGAAAAGGAAAAATGCAGTCAGTGATTCTTCCTGCTAATTCATCGTGACTGAACCGTGGTATGATTGATGTCCAGTGATGTACATATAAAATGGACTGATTTTCTTTTGAGAGTCATGATTTGAAAACACAATGACTTTGGTGTAATTTTTCAACATCACATGGACAGCGAGAGTTAAAATAAATGATGCGGAGCAGCAAGAATCAGCCAAAGCTGAATTATTCTGCTTTCATCCATCTCACTTACAGGGTTACAGAACAATAGATCCATGAAAAGCAGTTATATGAAAATAATTGCACAGCATGAGAAATCCGTTTAATCTTGAACACCAAACAGCAGCAGTCAACACGTACAACAAAATGACACTTTTCAATGAAAGCTTCCTGTATGAAAATAAATATAGATGCAGACATTTAAAATGGCCCGGCGATCTGTAGCTGAAATTAGATCTTCCCATTTATGACGTAGGCAATACGACCACGAGTGGGAACGCGCCTAAGCAGCATTTAGGAAAACTAGTAGTAATGTTCTGTGTATCCACCAGGAAGAGCAGTGAGCAGTAAAGCCTGCTACACTGTATATTCATATCTTATTAATTTGCTCAGGGGTCCTATAATTCTGATTTTATGTAAAACACTGATGATATAAATCTTTGCCTGCAGCCGGTAAAGTAGAATATGTACACGCTGAACGAGCTGACTAATGAACACGAAAGTATGGAACCATTATTTAACCGAACTGCTAATGAACTGATTAATGCTGGTTTCTGTCAGTGAACGCCACATTTATAGGATAGAGTGGAGCAGGATTGCGCGACAATGTTGTATGTGCATGCGTACTGTGCTCTAAAGAAATATAACATGTGGCGCTCAGTTCAAAACATTTAGGGTGAAAAAAAAATTTAAAGCACTCAAAACAAAAAAAGTGTCCACACCTTTGGATACAATACATTAATACTGTGTATCTCTGGTAATTTGTTACAGTCATTCTAAGGGAAAAACAACCTTTGCAGTCAAGTAAGAGATTCTTCTGCAGAAGCTCTCCTTCTCTCTATTTTTTACAGGAAATAGGAGCAGCCATTTATTGAAACATACATGAATGCAGTTTTGTTAGGTTGAAAGTCAGTATTTGGTATTTATTCTTCAGCACAGTGTGATCCTGATGAGGCAGCTTTCTGTCATTTCTGTACGCAGTCTTCAGGAACAGTTCCCCCGGCTTCTGGTTGTCTTTGGTTCCATTCACTGTCAGGATGATCCCACACTGCTTCACTAATGTTGAACTCAGCTCTGTGGAGGCCAATCCATGACTGACAGTGTTCCAATGTGTGTTTCTCTATCCTGGCATGCTTTTACGGCATTGCCAGCATGTTTGGGACTTTTCTGTGCTGATCAATGATTGTTGACAATATCTCCAGCACCATGACAGAGCCTCCACTATGTTTTACAGACAGCTGTAGATGCTCACTCTCTCCTGACCTCCTCCATAAATATCAATGATAATTTGAACAGAAAATTTAGAACCCATTGTTAAGTGCCATTTTTGAGTAATTCATTGTTCGTTTTAAGTGGCTTTGAAAGAACTCTATTCTGAAAAGCAGGATTCATGTGTATCAATCATTTTATCTTCACTGCAGTGCACATTTATGAGAAAGCACACTTGTCTGATGGTGAAAGGATGGTTGGGACAATATTTTCATGCAAATCAGGTTTGACACCAGGCAGCAGAAGCAGGATATCACAGAGGCGATGGGTGTTCACATGCCAGTGACATGTTGTAATCTACCTTTAAGCGGTAGCACTTAAAATAATTTCATAATTTATAAAAGTGCAGCACAGTGCATAGTTTATTTATTTATTTATTTACTTAGTTATTATAGTCGCTGAAATTTAAAAATTTCAATACTTGCTCCAGCATTGGCAGGAACCAGTGAAAATACTTCACCATGAAATGTTAACACAACATTTGTGAATCACAGAAGTCAACGTTTTTGTGAAGAAAGTGCCATGAAGGTTACAAATAATCTTCTCACGGCCTCTGACAGTGGACTCATCGCTGTGCTTGTCCTGTTGGACCTCAGTGCAGCTTTGATACTGTTGACCATAATATTCTATTACAGAGATTAGAGCATCTATAGGTATTAAAGGTATCAATTTTCATTGTTATGCAGATGATACCCA
>VOQJ01042527.1:0-35208 GCA_015052665.1 Apistogramma diplotaenia | reverse complement strand
CTGCACTCATGCACACACACTGATTGAGCTCCTTGTTTGTTTATGGGGTCTGAGAGAAAAGTATGTTAAATAGGCCCAGGGGATAGAAATGTGGCCAGTGGGGCTAAAGCAACAATTGTAGCCCTTTCAACCCTTTTCTCACCGCTCTAACTGCTCTAACTGCTGTCTCACCCATTTGTCTTCTCTTTTATCTTCTCATTCTTATATAACTGCTGCCTCTGTGCACTTTTATGCTCCCTGCAAGTCCGCTGTGCCGGTCTCATGGTCAGCGTTGTTAGACCGACTGATCTGCTTGTGTGATTCCTAACATAGAGATAATAGCTTAGCCTTAATTTCAACACCTTTATACCAAAGATATAAATGATCAGATAAATATTTCAGGTACAGGTGGGTCTCGGTGCCTGACGCCTGCTTTCTCTACGCTGAGGAACTTCACTCGGTTCCCTCCTCAGCCCCAACCAGTAAACCCACAAGCTTGCATTGGTATTTTTTTTTGATTGCTCAAGAACAAAAGTTGCTACAGTAAGCATCTCATTGCATGAAATTATCTTTCATTTTCTGTGGTAGCTCCTCTTCTTTGAAATGTTACGTGTATCAAAAACTGCATGATTTGCCAAAACAACCCCGTACACCCACATTTATACTAACATGCTAAAACAAGCTATTAATAGCAATAATACCAATGCTAATGGATATAGTAACAATGCAGCCATTGAAGCACTGCAGGATGCCTTAAATTGCTATGATAATAACATGCAGTATGTGAACATGTATAATTGAAACCACAACATTAACATACATAATTTTAATGAAAACCACATTATATAAATTGTGCACTCGTTGCAAAAAACCAACCTAAAATAGAATCAATGTTTCACAGGGCATCTTTCAAGCTGCATCGTCACATAATATCTGAGGTGTTTGATTCTGACTCAACCAAGTCTGTTTTGATACCCCTGAGTCTCAGTCTGAGTAACACGGTGAGCAACTACAGACAGTGGAAACAACCCCTAACCCCCGGCTCCAGCGGAGTCCTTCTCTAATGATGCTCACTTCCCTCTTATTTGTGCGTGTTTGTTTAAATGTGGCTCTGTGTGTTTTCCCAGCAGTGTTTATGCCAGAGTTGAAGCTGTGGCTCCTTCCTGCCCTTATGAGAGCCATTACGCAGTGTTTGCAAAGGTATTGGAAAATATTTCTCCTCGATGTATAGTTTTGCATGTGTTGACTCAGATTCCTTCAAAGCTAATAATGCGTCATCTGGTCAATGCTTCATTTGCCGAGTAGTTTTATGGTTTCCAAAGTGAGGCATGTCTCCTCAAAACAGAATGATTTTCTGAAAATTTCTCAAAGTGCGAGACAGAGTTGAGTAGTTTTTTTTCCAAAGCCTGCCTGTGTGGGCGAATATATGTGCAGTATGTTAATGTTTGAGTGAAAATGTGCTGAAATGTTTATTGTTCGCGCCCAATAAATCACGGCAGTTCAGCTAAGTAGCTAAGTAGTGACCAATATCTGATATTTAAGGCCCTTATATAAGTGTGCATGTTGTAGTGACTCAGCCATTGATTCCATCACACTATGTGACTTGACTTGCGTGAATCCTGATCATCAGCAAACACATTATGGACTCTACCCTTTCCCCTCCGTTTCAATTTTCCCTTTCCTCCTTCCTGCTCCTCTTATACTCCACCTCTCCTCTCACCTCTCCCTCAACTCCTGCTCTGAGGTTTCATTTCCTTCCCCCAGACTTCATTTTCTCTCCTGTTGCACTCCCCACCCCCCGCCCCCACACGCTCACGCAGATAAGAGACGACCCCACATGCATGTACACAAAACATACATATGCATGAAAATGATTAAAAGCTGATATGCATACAGTACACAAAGCGATACTTGGTTTGAACCAGCACATGCATGCTGCATTTTCCCACTGAAGTATGGATCGCCTCGGGGCCTGAAATGAAAACCCATTAAATCAGACATTTTTCACTTTCCCTTGCATATTGTCACGGCTTCGTGAGAGCCTTGCATTTTCAAAAAAATGTCATGTTTTTAAGCACTTTAAGAAAGGAAAAAATAAAAACTTGTTTTAAGACTTACCAAAATGTATTTTCCAGGTTAATCCTGAATATTCGGTAGCGTTACCTGTGAACCCCGGCTCCTGTGAACGGCTTTGAGGATGTGATTATTACCTATAACAAAGATCCTTAAATAAGTGCTTTGGCTTGAAAACAAATAACGATTGAATTCATGTGGCCACAAATGAAGAAGTCAAGTACTTTGAGGAGCATGGCTCCCCTTCAGATGAATAAAGGGAAATGATGAATGCATTTTGACAGTGATGATGTGTTTTTGAACGTTTTTGCTTGCGGCTTCGCGCTGATTCATTGACCACACTGACATTTGTAAACTGGAAGGATTGCCCCGAATAGTTGCTTGTGGTCACTGAGGGATGAAACCAGATGCCATTGATCATCTAAGCATTTGAGGTTTTGTGTGAAATGTCATACATGTCGCATTTCCCTCAGCATGGGACACAACAGCTGATGTCTCAGAGATGCATCCAAGGTGCTCTTTGGAAGTGTGTGAAAATATTGTGCAAATGCTGAGGGTGCGACAGAGTCCGCGTGAAGAGGCAGGAAGGAAATGATGCTTAAGGTTAACCCGTCCTTTAGCATAGACCGAGCTTATATCTGATAAGCTGGAAGTGAAACTGCTTTCACCATAGCCTTTGTCGCGAGCGTCCCCCAACACCAAAAGCTCCTTCGTGTGCACCTCTAAGATGATCGCAGACTGGACCAATGATGCATTTGATGGTGCAGTAATGAGAACAGGTCAAGGGTCACCATGAATCCTGGTTAGCTGCAGCCGTTCTTTGGGATGAACTCCTGCGGCTTTAGCGAGACACTTTGTTCCGAGGGTGATTTCCAGAGTGTGAAGTTGCTCATTTTAGTTTTTAATTCTTTATGAATATTCAATTATAGTATCAGTTTTAGTAGCCATGCATAAACTGTAGGTGGATGTGTCAGGTTCAGTATGTGATATGATCAGAAGCCTTGCAGTCATCAGTCTCAGGCTCAAGAGAGATTAATAATGTGACTGAATTTTAAAGCTAAAGTTTCCTGTGTGTTTTTGTTTTATTTTAGTTAGTAAATTATTATAATGGATTTATCCAGGAGGTCTTTAACAAGAGCGATTCAGTAAACACAACATAAATGCAGCACCTGGTTGTGTGTGTGTGTTCGTATATCCTGCAGCCTGATATACAAACACCCGAAACACCAAGTTCCTTCCACTTTCCCGTGAAGTCTAGATCAGTAAAATCAAAAGCAGTAATATGACGACTACTGTAATTTAGCCACATATGCACATAAAATCTAATGATACAAAATACATTGTTTCCATTTTGATAAAAAAAAACCCCCACAAGCCTGCATTTTGACCCCACAGAGCTTGAAGGACGGTGAATATTCAGCGCTGTGCAGCTGCTGATTCCCACACTCATTCACCTTTTCCCACTGCCTCCGTGTGTGAAGTCCAAATGAAACAGAGATATTCATGGCTCCTTTCCATGAGCATAAAGACCTGGACCTACTGCCCTGGCCATTCAATTAGCCACAGTGGCCAGTGTGTGTGTTTCTGTGTGTGTGGGAGAGTGCAAACTATTGCCCTGTCTGAGCAGCCAACCTCAACTAAGGGCCAGGCTCAAACACCGGCTTAAAGCTAACCAGGTCACAGCTGATGGTGTGAGAATCAGGGCTGTGCACAGTTTAGTGTGTGTGTGTGTGTGTGTGTGTGAAGCAGAGAAAGAGCTGAAATCACCTTTCTATATGTCAGTGTGTGTACAGGTGTGTTGCAGAAAACAAAAGCTGCTGCCTGACAGTTTTCCCATGATGGCACTGACAGATTGTAAGGTGTTAAATGTGCACAACGACCGGAGTGTGTGTGTGTGTGTGTGCGCACATGTTCACTTTATTTTTAATCAGGTTTTATTTTTTCGCCTCGTGCTGCGAGCGTACGTGCTGACCCCGCCGACACCGGTGTGTCTGTCAGCAGAGTGTTTTCAGAGGCCGTCAGGCTACGCTGACTCTGCGCTGTATGGTGGCTGAGCATCGACAGCTCGGTCCTGTCGTTTCGCTCCCTCCCGAGGCTCAAACATAAAGGCAAGTTATGACTGTTTAAGCCTCAGCTGCATGACAGTGTTAATAGGGCATTCACAGGTGGAGTGGAAGTTTATCTTTTTCTGTTGCAAGCGCTCGTCCTGATGCCTGTTTGTTTTACTTCTGCAGCAGCCTCTTCAGTGACATTAAAATGCACTTAACAGGAAATGTAGGCGTGAGAGAGACTGAAATGTGGCAACAAGTCACTGAACAGGCAATGGCACTCTGCAGTTGTTTCAAATAGGTGGAATGAGAAGCAGGTGAGTGTGATTTGGAGCCTAAATGCCTCTAAAATAGTGCTCAGAGTAATTTAGCAGTTTTTGGTTTGTCTAAATGCAAGTAGCAATTAATTATTTAGGTTAATTTATTAATGTTGTTCCATCATTAGCTACTCATGCCAACCCTTTCCCATTAAAACCTGAAATCATTTAGTATTTATTTTGGCTTAATTGTGTTACTGGCAAAATTATTTAGGTTGTTCTAACTTTAATCCTTTTAATTTGCTTCTCTGTGCGTGTGCCTCGTGAAGGGGACGTTTCCCAGAAGCCAGCAGAGACTCAGTTACACTTTGCCGTAACTGCCCGGCACAAACACCTCAGCTCTGAGCTGTGCGTGAAATGACGGTCAGAGGCTTGTTTGTCTCGTTTATGCGCATAAGAGCATGTATGTACTCGCCAGGCAGCTCAAACACGGCACACTCGGGCACGTCTCTCATGAACTGGCAACGTTTCAACACTCCCTAATTGTTTAACAAATACAATAGTGCGAAAATATGTACCTGGATTTGTCCTGGTCAGGCAGACCGGCTCATTACAGGCAGCTCAAACACAGCACGCGTTGCATGGCTGTTTCAGTGTGCAGAAAACCACCTGAACTCTTCTCAGTAACATCTCCGGAATGTTTAGTGCTCGTATGTACAGATAAGAGCGCCTCGAGCACGCCGGTGTGACGGCACTGTCCGCAGCATTTATACACGACCTCTGAAACCACCGAGGCAATAAACCTCCTTTATTATTGTGAATTTTTTCAAGTTCTCAGAGTACGTGGAGTTAATGAGGCAGTGATTCATTCATGCTGTTGGCTAGGCCACAAGAAGTAACGAAAATAAGTCACGTAAAGAGAAGACCAGTAATAACTGAAAAGAATCATCAACATTTGTTCTTTCACTATGAAAGTTATATATGAGAAGATTGTTGTATGCAGCAGGTAGTTATGCAGCTCAGTGCAGATGATTTATGTGCACATCCTGCATCTTTCTGCTCCAATCCCGTTGTACATCTGCATAATGACAATAAAGGCATTCTACTCTATTCTAAATAAACATATTTAATTTCATTCAACTTATATTCAGCACATCTGTAACAGACAGTCAAAGTTCTGATTGAGGAACTTTACAACAGTACAGGCAGACGTTCTCTGCAGTCGACGTGTAGTAACGTGCAGGTCGCAGGTGCCTTCGGTGGAACCCTGCTGGACCCCGAAGATGTTGAGCCACTAGATGGATTTTAAATAAATAAAAGTTTATGATTTTCAGAGTTGCAATTAAATTAGAATTTTATGTGTTATTCAAGGGATTGTTGCAAAGCAAACAGCCCCAGTATGTATTATAATCTGTTAAATTCTGTATTTATGAATACATATTCACATTTTAGATGTAATTCTTGATTTATCTGAGCTGGAGCGTCTATCTGCCACTGCAGGGGGAAAGGAAAGCTGAGACAAACAACATTGAAACAATAAAACTTAAGTATAAAAAAAAAAAGAATAGTTCATCATGGTCTGAAAATGTCTTCAGATTTTAGGCCACGACAACTGTTTAAAAACATCTTTTAAATGCACGTAAATGGCGACTGCTTTGTCAAATGATAACCCATCTCTCTTTTTGCATAATGATGTGCTATAAAATTTAAATAGTCTACAAAGTAACTGCTTGGTGGTGGGATTATTAAGGGCTTGTTTAAATTATGCAAGTATGACTCCCTGAGATGATGGTGCTTTCTCAATATTAGTAAGAATAAAACAAATACTTGCGTCAAACAAAAGTGTGACTCAGTGCCAGCACCCGGTGACATGCTTTGTGGTGTTTCTGCGCATCATTTCTCAGACAGTATCAAAGAATGCACCATCTCGTTCGCTGGAATTCTTGTTTGTGAAGTTTGAGTTTGTGCAAACTCGACCCTCATCTTTCCTGGTATATTCAAGAGAAACTGAAAGAAGCATGCTCTCTTCCCCATAAATAAACAAGTTATTTTTGTTTGAATCTGCAACATGCTACAGAACACCTTGATAAAGAGCATTAAAACATGTATTCATAATAAAAAAAATACCCCACACTGTTACTTTTAATGCGCTGATAGAAGTTGTGTGAACTTGAACCCACAAAAACCAGCTTCCTCTTCCTCAGCGACAGGCATTTCCTACCATCAGAGACCACATAGTGTGTGTTTCTATAGTCTGCCATTTCCAAAGTTGGCGGAGTGTGAAGACATATAATTGCTTCATGAAACCTAACTAGGTGATATGAATAATCTGTCAGTGGAGGAGGCGACCGAGCCTCCATGCCAATCACTGAGGTGTCCCGGAGTAGCGGAGCGTGGCCAAAACCATACCTGTCCATCCGGAAAAAAAACTATCTGTCCTTCAGCTTCCTCCTTCCCCCCCCAAAACCACCGTTATCAGACCGAAGGGCTGAGTGAGTGTGAATTCATTGGAGACCCTCTATATGCCACCATGATCAACTCCGTATCAGATAGAGGACTAGCCACTGATTGGTGTGTGTTTGTGTGTGTGTTTTCCTCACTCTGATACAGAATACAAAATTCTTCATGAAATAGCAAGAGGAGAGACAAAAAGAGGAAGCTGAGAGGAAACGGTTTGATAAATGCACTGATAACACACACACACACACACACACACACACTCGCCAACTGGTCTGACTCGAAGTCGACTGTGTGTGTGTCAAGAGATCAGAAGACAGAAAAGCTGCATTCAGATTTTACTAATTAAATAGTTTTTATTGTAGATCCAAAACAGCTGAACAAAGGCTGCTGGTAGCAATATTTGTTATACAATAAATACCTTTTTTCATTTTTGAAAAGTAGTTCACTTGTATGTAAAGTCGTGGGTCATCATTCTGTGCACACCTGAATTACCTCCTCAGTCTGCAGTCAAGTTGTCCAGAGTCCTGCTAATGACTTCTATATGTGATTCAGGTGTGTTGGATCAGGAACACATCTAAAACCTGCAGGACACCGGCCCTCGAGGCCTGGAGTTGCCCACCCCTGCATTACAGCATCTCTTTAGCTGGCCTGTGGCTGCAGAGCAAGCCCAAATCGTCACCCCACACCCACCTCGGTGCTGAACAGTTGATGCGGGGCTGATAAGCGGTGTTTGGTTTTGACCAAACGTGATGCTCTCCACTTTGGTGACCAAAGGACATTGTTGCAGAAGTCTTATTTATTTATTCAGATGCAACTTTGGAAACCCAAGTCATGCTGTCATGCATTAAGGACAACCCTGCAGACCTGCAGACATCTGAATCAGAATTATGTTCATTGCCAGGATTGTATGCTAACAAGGAATCTCTCTATATATTCCTTGTTTATATATACACACACATACGCACACAAGCGAGGATCCGGTGGGGCTGGTTTCAACGTGAAGTCCACAATAATCTCCACTGTTCTGGCAGCAGTGAGCTCCATGTTGTTGTCCCTACTCCAGATCACCAGGCTGTCAATATCCCTCCTATAGGCAGACTCATCCCAACCCAGGATGAGCCTAATGAGTGTGGTGCTATCTGCAAACTTTAGGAGTTTGATGGACTGGTGACTAGAGGTGTTAGTGTACAGGCAGAAAGTACACAGCCAAAAGGAACGTCATGTTATATCAAGTAGGACCTGAAACTAGTGATAGACCATACACTCATTAGGAACATGTTTGTGGAAGTCATAAATCAATGTAGCTGAATGCAGGTTTGAGACACTTCCACACATCTACCACCTCTGATGTCTGTGAGGGTTGCACGTTAGTTGGCCCTAAATAGGCTATCAGATATGGGCTATCAGCTAAAGTTAAAGCTAGCCTAAAACAACTATTTTAACATGTCAGTCAAGTGAAGTAATGTGTGCATGATTTACTCCAACATATTTATCTTTGGAAAGATTGGGATCTCCAGGATCCTGTAATATTGTAAACAAAATATTCTAGCATCATTTTTGCAACTAGCTACGTTTGTTTTCCCGTGAGTCACAGTGGTTGTCTAAACAGTGACATGTCGAGACATTTATGTCTTGATTAAAGCTGCTGATATTTTTTGTTGACTGCCAGTTGTAAACTGGTCCGACAACACAAACGTAAAACTGTATTTTTGCACCAGCAAGCCGATTCCAGACGAGCTGTTAGCTAAAAACGTGCCGTGCGGTATAGTGAAGAAGTGGCATGTCTAAGAAAATACCTACTGCAGGTGAACAGTATCTGAAAGGTATATCCTTAAGAAATAGAAAAACATCCATCAATCTACTGATCACTGAAGCGTCATAAGAAATGGTCTCACCGTAAGGGTGGCTGCCAAGAAGCCATTCATAAGGAAGGGGAAAGGGTGAGGTACGGCAAGTTACACAAGAACTGAACTGCAAATCTGTGGCAACAGGTCTTAAGGAGTGATGGATCTAAACTGTCATCGTGTATGGAGGAGGTCGGGAATGTGGTAAAGCACGGTAGCTGTCTGCAGTCATCTGTAAAGCACAGTGGAAGCTCTGTCATGGTTTGGTGCTGCATTTGAGCCAGTGGAGATCTTGTCATAATTGATGGAATTATGAAGGTCAAAAAGTACCATCACACTTTGATCCACCATCCGATAACACCCGGAAAATGTTTGATTGGCAACGGCTTTATTTTTAAGCACGATGATGACCCCAAACTTATAGCCAGTGCAGTAACGGCATACCTGGACAGATAAACACAGGGGGGAGCACTTTCAGGGCCCGGACCTGTGTGGGGTCAGAGTGACAGAGAATGGAACAAAAGGCAGCCAACATCCAAAGAAGAGCTTTAAATGTCCTTCAAGAAGCCTGGAGAACCATTCCTGAAGAAAGCTTGTGTAAGAGTTCAGACTTCAAAGAACTGATGGGTGGTTTTTGCACAGTACTGTATAATTTAAACTCTAAAGAGCAAATATTAATCAGAAATAAGTGATCACTGGATTTCGTGGTGGACCTTTCGGCAGCTGTGAAAATTAGCGTATACCTCCATGTCTCTTCCCATGATCCCCTCCTCCACCCACCACATAAACCCAAGTGACTCTGCCTGTCTCCCCGATCTTATCAGGCCTCTTTCATTTACTATGCTGAACTGGCCACCATGTGTCGTTACCAAACACACACCGACACACACTTCTGCTCACAGATCTGCACGTCCACATGCAGAAAATCACAAATACAGGGGTACAGTCTCTCTTTTTCTGTCCATGGTGAAGAAGTCTACTATTTTCTCCATAGCTTGTGTGTACTTATCCATTGAAACGTACGTGTACCTCCTGTGTCTGTGTGTGTATTGAGACGTGTGTGTGAGTCTGCCCGCGTGTGCGTGTAGATGCTGTATATAAGCGTGTTTGTTTTATCAGAGATCTTTAAGCTGGGTCATGTGTTGTTGCTTCACATTTCATCATCCTGCTCTCTTATCTGCTATTTTCATACACAACTGCTGTAATACTGTTATAACACACACACACACACACACACACACACACACTATATTAGACTCCCACCATATAGCGGTAAGCCGGTATAGTTTGTAGGTGGAGAATGAAGGAGTAACGAAGGAAAAGGGAGGCAAAGGGAGGGAAGCTTTGAGGATCAGAAGCAAGCGAGGCAGCTCCTGTCTAATGTTGTTGTTGTTTTTGTTGTTGGCGACTGATGTGCAGACAGACAGAGGCTGGAACCTGTCAGCGATGTGAAGAATGAAGTCTGCGATGATTCCTGCAGATTAGTTTGTCCACGGACACATACATATCTCATCCTGCACGCTCCACGTAGTGTTGTTTTGTCTGTGGTGTCTTATAAATATGAAGGTTTAAGTGTCTTTGTGTCTCAGCGCTGACGGCGAGGGTTACTGCCGGGTCACAGCGACTGATGTTTATCCGGCCAAATGTGGTTTGATTGTGATAGTTAGATTATTTTGACTGATTTCAGGCCGAAATATAGTAATTATGAGGTAATTACGAAATTATCGAATTATTCTTGAACTGCAACACTGATGGATGAACATCCACAACTGCTTTAGTGATGCTATGTCATGTTAAGCTGAATTACTAGTTGATCAGGGGGCCCTGAGACCAATTAAGTCTATTTAAGGTTCTCGTGTAGACCAACCCAATATCAAAATATACTTCCAACACTTTTAATATTTCAGTTGATTGTAGGCTCACGTGTCTAGATTTGTTTTTCTTTATGCAGATGAAAACATTATCTAATTCTTGCACTTTGATTTGAACGATTGCAACAGCTGGCTTGGTTTGAATGAACTGAATTTACACGATCATGAAGAAGAGGCGGAGAGCTGTGGTAGACATGCAGTTTTAGTACTATTGTTGCTTTCAATGGTAAATGGCAGTAAATGTAGCTATAAATGTAGTTTAAATAAGTCATTTAGTTCAAATCGGATCATTTTCAAGCCCACATAGTAACAGTTTTCATGTTTTGTTATGGTCTGCCTCTGACGTATGTCTTAAAAACACACCAGGAGTATTTCAGAGTCTGTTAGCTTTCAAAGTAAAAGACCACAGATGGGATTTTCTGTGTCCGGCTTCCTGCCCTCCTCATCTAGAGAACCGGCATCACGGAAACCTGAAAAGTACAAAATAAATATCACGTTTTATATGCATGAGATACAAAAAGCACAGTGTTAATAGAGAAGAGGAAGTCCACAGCTCTTTGGGGTTTCCAGTGAGACTTGCTGCACAGGAAATATTCATTGCTTACACTTCCTGTCTGAGCATCTCAGAACCCGTGAGCGTTTTCTCTGTGGCTTGCTGTCCAGCTGCCCCAGCTTGACTCATGGGAGCCTTTTCTCTTTGCAACGTGCAGCTCAGAAGCTGATTGGATGGTGACTCTAATCGTTGTCGTCGGAGGGGAGGGGAAGCAGAGTGCGGGGGCGCATAATGGCTTCCGATTTTGGGGAGGAAACGAGATGTAAATGAGGTAATTATGTGTCTTAACGAGGGCAAACAGCGTTGACATTCTAGCCCTGGAAACCAGCATATTTATAGCCCATAATAACCTTAAGTGGGACTGGCTGGAAGGCTGTCAAGGGAATTAGAGCCGTCTGAACAGCGCTGCTTTTGTTTTTATTAGGCTTGTGTGATTGAAACAGCAACTTGACTTGGATTCCTCCATCAAACTGGAAAGAACGATATTGACAGGCGTCGCTTTAAGATTTCTTTTTTAAATTCAGCTTGATAGTTTTGATAGGATGAAACTTTACCTCCCCCGCGGAGAGAGCTGGAGAGGTTGTCCATCTCGGGGGGCCTTTTATGTAAAGTATATACGACCGGGCAAAAATATTTTCCCTGCAAAATTTTGATATTTGTCTAGCTAGTTAGTGCATATAAAGTGTTTGAGAATCAGATGTGAGTCAGTGAAAACAAAGACTGGTTCATAACCAGATTGAGTTTCAGTGATTTTTGGCTCCTTCAACACGCCCCCCCCCCCACCCCCCAAATTCAGGTTGAACTCGGCCAGTTGTGGCTCCTTTGTTTTTAAAACATGACACAAAGGTTTCGATTTAAAAATGAATGAGCTGGACTGGAACCTGGTTGCGGGAGGCCAGCGTGGGGGAACGTTTTGGCGTCGGGATTGTGCCGAGCACAGCAAAATGTATTTCTGACGGAGTGAGCACGGGGGGCTTTGGAGTCCACCCTGTTTTCACATCCTCTCGTTCATCTATTCCCCTGTTTAGGCGGCGTTTCTGAGCTGGTGCTGAAGGATCATCACACGGCACTGAGGGGGTTTCAGAAGCAGAAATGAGGAAAATTTACCTTAATGTGTTGGCTATTTAATTGTGGATGATTAACGATTTCTGTTTATGTCTGAGGGCGGACTTTACAGGAAGTCTCTCCTTCGGGGGAATTTAATTGTGACAGAATAAACTTTGCATGTCCTCGGTGAGTAACATCGTATCCAGGCTGAGTCACAGTCACACTATTCCAAATATTTCACTGCCCTGTTGGTGAGGACAAAACGGCATCACCCGCCTCACCTGTAAACCTGACTTTCATGCTACACGCATTCAGCAGCCCCCACCCTCCCCTCCCATCGGTCTCTCTTTCCAATTGCACTCAGCCGTTACGTTCTCAAGGGAAGGGCAGACTCCTGGCGCCGCACTGTTTGGGCTCTCGCTGTATCTCGATACACACATGAAAACAGAGAGACAGACAGACACACACACACACACACACACACCTCCGCAGGTACACAGGTATTCACACAGTAAATTAAGTGGATTGTTGTGCTGCCTCCAACATAGACGGGGTAAAAAGTCATTGGGAGGTTTTGTTCTTGCGCCACATGAGGGTTCCTGCCACTCAGAGCTGCTGAGAGGTTCACTCGCACGGGTGAAGGAGCTCTGTTGTAGCTCTGTTGCATAATTATTAAATTACTATACGTAAAACAAAGTTTAAGCACCGACTTTGTCAGTATGCAACATTAAAAATATGAGTAATACCATGCAGTGTTTCTCAGGCTAACTTTTTTATGTTAATGTACAATTTCTGTCAATTCTAAAGTATCATCCCAATATGGAGGGATTACTTTTTAGATGTAAACATAAATTAATACAAATTTTCTTTAAATGTGCAATTATTTTATAGTTACTTACATTTAACTTTTTTTATTCAGTTTTTTTCAGTTATCATATTAAAAGTATGAGTTACATCTATTCTGTTGCAGCATTGATGCCTTTTTCTTTTCTTGTTCATGAAAAAATATTTTTATAATGTTTTATTAACCAAGTAAGGTCTATGTTATCGTCAGGCTTAAGTAAGCTAATCTCAAACCCAAACCTCTAATAAAAAAAATAAACATTTTAAGTGATACAGATCTGAACGATTACATTTTCTCAAAGGCTCTTTCTTTTATTCTCTGCAGCTCGGCGCTGTGGCTCCGGGTTGGACTTGAGCTTCTGTAGATGAGCGTGAAACAAGGATTTTTAAATTAGGATCTGCTTTAATAAACTTATCCTTAACAGAACCTTAAGATTTATTTTTTTGTCCGACCACTGTGCTGTTGGCACATTAAAGGTTACAATCTGAGATGCACTGATTGTGAAATGTGATCTGACTGACAGCCTGCAGTGTCACCAATACTTTGTTGTTGTTACTTTCCATCTTATTAATTTTCCACTTTTTTGCAGGAAAGCAAAGAACATCAATTATAGCAATAATTGAACTGCCTCCACCATCCAGTCTTTGAGCATGTAGCCAATAAAAAATTGACGTAGGCAAATTTAATCTTATTGCAAAGCCATTATTGACTGTTACCACTAATCAATACACTTCTGTGCAGTACTGACAGCATAAAATGGGCCATTCTGCAAAATCATCGCTTTGATTCGGCAAAAGAGAGAAAATATTTTTTTTACAGTTTTGATGATCATTTTCAGTCTGTGACACAAAGTCTGAGAAGGAAAAATATTTTTTTATCAGATGTTTTGTGAGGCAACAGTTCATACATAGAAATTGCTGAAACACTTGAGGAGAAAGAACAGAAGAGTAAAGCACTTATTCTAATCTGTGCTTCAGGGTTCTGTAGGTTCTGATGGCTGCATTCAGTCCACATCATCAAAACCTGCACAACCTTCTGCTTGTGAGCTTTGAGAGCGTAAGATCACATCGTGTTTATGAATCGGACACTTGTCTGGTCCTCCGCGTGTAAGTGGTTTAGCAGAGTAAATGAGAGAAAATAGAAAAGTGGTTTGAAAGGCGAAAATATTCATGACACTTGGAGTGACCTTCATGTGAATCGCAGCCTTCCTGGCCTGAGAGTGTTTTTGTGGTTTGTAAAGCTTATTTGACTTTGGACAATAAGTTTAAAGTATGATGTTTGGCTGAGGTAACGCAGGATTATTTTTCCAGCCTAATTTGAAGCAGTAGGCTCTCTCTTCCTCAATTTTCTCCCAGTCTCACTTTCTCTCCTCTTCTTATGGTAATCTGCAGCCATCTCGATCAGAGGCAGACACGGAAAATTAAACAAATAAACTCTGATGCTTTGGATAACATTCCCCTCTGACTGACCCGACCCCCTGACCTCTGAGACACTCTGCCTGGGGTCATGACCCCGTCGTGGCATTGGCTCTCGGCATCACAAGAGTCTCTGTATTGGGTTGGCCTCCCTGTGCTGACCTGCAGAAATTCAGCCATGCAGAAAAGATCATCCAGCTCACTTTAGGCAGCGTTACCCTGCGGCGCCGCAGACACACACCAGAAGAAAAATATCATTTTGGAAAATATAAAAAAAAAGAAGAAAAAAAGAATACATAAAAAAGTTTTTAATTGTTTTTTTTAATGTCATTTTGAGTGAAATGTTTTTTGTTGGAGTGTACTGAGAGATGATATATTTCCATGTTACAGCACGAAACCCTGAGTGTTTCAAATACCTCTGGAATAAAATGAGGCATTTTGTGATTAACATTAATAATAATACATTTTATTTTAGGAACTGTTACCTTACACAGGAGCATTAAAAAACAATGTAACAATAAAATTGAAATGAAATTATCAATAAAGTGAGTAAAACAAGCTTACAGCAAATCCAGTCATTAAGAACAGGATTGGTGCAAACAGTCGTTAAAGGTTTACATTTAAATGAATGTAAATGTCTTTGTTAAACACAAAATGCAGTTTATTATTGCCACTTGATACATTTTGTGAATATTTGACATCAATCTGTACTATATGCACATGAAGTTATTTATTTAAATAAATACAAACAAATATACACATAAGAAAAACACAGAGGCAAGTAAAGTAGTAGTTTATTTATTATGCGCTAATTCAATAAATACGATAATTCAATAAATTCGTGAGCAGTTTGTACAGCTTGAAGGTGTGAAAAACAGGGCCTTACAAAGACCTAAATGCTAACAAGCCAGTCACTGCTCTGGTTACACTGGACTAGTGGACAGCCTATCAGCACAGAAATGTTACTGAGAGCCTGAGTGATGACGGCTAAAGGAAGCATCCAGAAAGAAAATGATAAGAGACCCAGGACTGAAGCTTGTGGAACCCCACAGGCCGAGGGAGCAACGTTAGAGCTGAACTTGCTAACAGAGAAAGTAAGAAGAAAACCAGTCTGATTCTACCAGATACCAGTGAAAAGCCTGTTGAGTAAAATGTTCTGATCAACAGCCTCAAAGGCTGCAGTCTGATCGATTAAAACGATTGCAGATCAATTCTCTGCACCTGAAGCCTTCAAAAGAAAGAGCCGTTACTGATAAACAAGGAAGGCCCAATCATGGTGAGAGTCCCCAACAGGACAGCAGGAGGAAGATGAGGGTTTCATGTTGCCTATTATAATGTAGGTTGGTAGGTGAGAATGATTGTGAAAATTCTTTTTGATTTATTAATTCATTATTGACAATTTGACTGAGTTTTTCCAAGATGAATATGCTAGAAAGTCAGAGGACTCCTATGTATGTAGCATGATTCATATGACTACCCGATACTGTTTATGTACTGTAAGTGCATCCAGGATGTTGATGTGAATTTGTTTTTTTTAAAGCTGAAACAGGTGTTTCAGGGACGTCAGGGAAACCCCTGAGCAACTGAGAAAAACCAGTGGTTCCTCCCTGAGCAGGTACGTTGGGACTTTTGCAGTAAATGCGAGTGTCTAAGCGGTTGCATTTCAGGAATCAGGATGTTGCTTGTGACACTGGACAGATACGGTTCACGACCTGGACTGAGACAAAGCACTCGATGTGCACTGCTGATAATAATCCTGTGATGCATGAAGAAAACCTGACAGGAATGAAAATGCATGCATGCTCGTGCCTTGGTGTCTGCACAGATAACGAAAACCATCATCTTTACACGACTCGCTTTGTCTGACACTCAGCAGAACTGCACCTTCAGCAGCTGCAGGGTGAAATTTGTAGCCGAGAGCTTTGCTGTGTAATAATTATATAGCAAAGTTGGTCCTGGGGTTATTTCTTCATCCTAAGTACTGATTTAGTGATTTGCAGATGTTTCAATATCTACATTAAAATAGGGCTCACTCTACAGTTTCAGTGGGCACAGCTGGGCACAGCTGTTGGGCCGGAGCACAGACGGTGTGACGCCAAAGTGGCAGCGTGGTGGGCAGTGTTGCTGTCTTGTGTTGTTGCACTTGCTCGATCTTTGGGACCAACGTCGTCATAACGAGGATGAAAGGCACCCTGCAGCCTTGTGAGGCTCTTGATGGCGAGATTTCTTCAGCTTCCTTAGTTTCTCTTCAAACTCACTCTGTCGATATCTCTTTAGCGCGTTGCTGGAGTGTGACGTAGTGCTGAAAAGCGTTAGTGCTTTTCTCAGGAGGCTGTTCCTGCTCTCCCAGGTGCACAAGATGCAGTTCTCCCTATTAAAAGTATGATTTTGGACTTTAAAGGTAAAATGTGAGCCTGACCTGCCTGACACTGAACTGTAGTGTTTTCAGTCTCAAGGAAACTATGAACTTAGCAAAAGCCAAGACAGCTGTGGAGTTCTTCAATGTGTCTGTTAATTCTAAATGTATTCAAGTGTGTATGTACTTTATATCTACTTTTAGCCTTTGAGAAACCACGTCCAGGCTCATAGATTCTGTTACTGTTGCGATTCATTATTTTGCTGTGGTCACCTTGTTGTTTTTTGTTTCCGTGGCTGTAGACCGGCAGCATGTGGTGCATCCATAACGGAGGGATCAAGGACATTAGCTGTCCAAAAAAACCTGATTCAGAGTCACTTATCCCTCCAAGAACAAAGCCGAGGTTGGATGCGATAGGCGGCACGAATACGTGTTCTCCTCCTTATCTTGTTTATGTGATGGAGTTTTTCAAACGCAAACATTTTCTTTAGATGGCACAGTGGACCTCTGCTCTGAGATAAGCATCGAATGCAGACTTAATTGCCTGAGATAGAAGCTTATTATTCCCATTAAAACGGGCGTTCGAGGCCTCGCTCCCCGGGTCTCTCCACTGCCAGACCCCCCCCCCCGTCTTTCATCCCTCCACCTCCTTTTCTTCCCGCTTGTCTCTGTTGTCCGTTTGATGTGGAGATGAAGGGGGGAAAAAGGGCAAACAAGAACAGTTTGGTGCTGAAAAGTTGGAAAATCTGGTAACAATTGAAATGTAATGAAAGTGTTTGGAGGTCTTGTCTCCTGATGTGCTTAGCTAATGATTTTGCCGCCCTGAGTGAACCCCACATCAGAAAGCCTCCGTTTCACTTGACATGTTTTCTTTAAGTTTTATTTCACATCTAAATCTTGTCTTTCGTCCCTTTTTGGCTCCGGAGTTGTCTTAAAACTTTGCGTAGCTTCTTTCGAACTTTCCAGCGTGCTGCTGCAAGCTGCCCAGCTCTTTCTTTCCTGCTCCTCCACCCTCAGCTCTGTGGAGCGCCTACACGGCCGTTGCCTTTCTGGGATTTGTGCATCTCTGGCGGCGCTTTCCCTCGTCGTTCGGCACTGAGCCGGCATTCCTTCATGGGTTCACTGCCAATGCTCAAGTGGCTCCCTCTTAACAGCCCCCCTAATCACTCAGGGACATAATCACAGGCCACTTTGAAGTAATAGTCAATTTGCTACGAGTTTAACAGAACTGCTTCAACGCAGGCTGGGGCTGCGAGCTGGCCATGGAAGATGTAAAGATAGGAAGGCCGAGCCAGTGGAAAGGACGCTTTTTAACACTCGATTCAACAAAAGGTAGCACATGCACGCTTGTTAAAAGGCCTGAGGTCGTGCAGACAAAGGGCAGGTGAAGTCGATAAGCGGCGGCGAAGCAAAACTTAGCAGAACCCGCCTGCGTGTGTGGATGTGTTTGGTTGATGACAAGTTCACAGGAAGTGCACGAACTTATAGCTGTCACTCAGCCTGCACGCCCTGACTCTGAATGCAGTTGCTCACAATGACACACTGTACCTGTGATGCTGTGTGCGTGTTCCCCCCAGAATGAATCAGGCAGGGAACGGCGCGGGGACGGCCTCGCGCTGGCCCGTGTTTATTGTTTATGGTACTCCGGGTGGCGCCAGGTCTTGAAAAAACAGAAGCTGAAAAACACTTTGTTTTGGTGGGGAGGCTGCTCCTGCGGTTTTGTAATCACCATCACTATCAGAGGCCCTGATCGCTTTACAGAGGGGTGGGGGGGTAAAAGGTATGTTATTCCACACGGTACACAAAAGCAGGGAACAGAGAGAGAGAGATGTGGGTGCTTGGCAGTGTGTCTGTCTGCCTTCTTTCCTGCCTCTTCATCCAGCCTCCAGCTGACTCAGGCCAGGAGTCACTGAGCCCGTCTGAGCGGTCACGCACGGTGGTCGACCTCCTGTGGCCAATAGGAACCTTTTGTTAAAATATTTGCTATCAGCTGGGTAATGTTGCATGAGTCATATATAATGAAGGTTCCTGTCTTTATTCCTTTTAGTTTCGCCTCTTGAAGTCTCAGCTTTCCACTCCTCTGTGGCCTCTGGTTTTCTTTTTCTGGTCATAGTTTGAGATGTTTTCAGACACATTTTAGGTTCAGTGGTTTGAAGCAGTTGGCTTCTGGGACACCCAAACCTTAAGTAACACATTGCAGCACTTTAGCCTCACATTAAGAGGGTCCCGGGTTCGACTCCCGAGTGCCCCTCGATGCTAGCGCAGGTTTTCTCTGCTGCCTATCTTGGCCCAAGAATCTCTCGTGAAAGACTTTCACTTCCTGGTTAGAACAATAGTTACAGAAAAAGCTTGTTTTGACTTATCTCTTTAGCGAGTGAAGATTATTAATAGTGCCGTCCTCCACTCTTCATCCAAGCTGCCACACTAACGTTTTTTTTGTTGATGCAGTAGTTTGGTATCGGCCTGCATCTCCTCCCTGTTCTCTCCTGCTGGCTTTGCAGTAGTATCAGATTGCAAATTCAAATGTTTTTGATAATATTTGTTCCATTTTCTGCACCCAGAATGACATTGAAATAACGGAAGAGTTGGAAACTCTTCTGAAAGTGTTTTTTTCAGAACTTTAAATCCTAAATGGGTCACACACAGGTTTGTGCTATTTGTGGTTGATGTTTTGATTGATTGGTTTGATGGAAAAGTCTGCAGTGCTTCTCCGACGTTCAGCTTTCGTAGCTCAGAACAGACCGCAGACCTCAGCGTGTGGCGTAACACCTGGCAAACACCAGATTGACAACGCAATGTAGTTCCCACAGAGACGAGTGTGTCTCAAAAAATCTGGATCCTGTGAAAGTTTTCTTGTTTCTGTTTGAAACCTTCACTAAAGGTCAAAGTGCAATCTTGAGTCTGCTAATTTAAAGATTTGGTTACAGAAATGAGCTTTGAGTTCTTCTAAATAATTAAAATAAATCACATTCCTACTTATGACTTATGGAGCAGCATCAGATCATTGTTTTGTGAACCGACATCTGATTGAGTGAGGATCCTGGATTTTTTTTTTTGGGGGGGGGTGAGAGTCTCAGAATTAAGAAAGTTTGTGCTAATATTTCTGATGATCTATATAAATGAAGGGTATTTTATCTCATGCTGTCACTGATGACACACAACGTAATCTGAAGTGTGAATTTTCCCTGGAAATTTTAATAAAGTCTAGTTTAACAATAACAACCAGATGAGTAATTTCCATCCACCGTTTGCTCTTCTGGTCATGTGCAGTGTAACTTGCGCACTTTTTTACATCCATTAGTGAGAATTTTTTTTGTGCATGTTTTGCAAAGTCGTGTGCTTTGTTTGAGTCAGAGAGGCAAGGCTCAGATGATACGCTGGGCAAAGAGGGTTGAATATGGAGCTGCCAGGCAGGAGACGTTTGTGGATGTAGGGACATGCAGAGGGTTGGTGTGATGGAGGATGCTAAAGCTAGGGTGAGATGATGTAGATGATCTGCTGTGGTGACCTCTAAATGAAGAAGAGGAAGAAGACTGTGCCTTGTTGGAGGTTGTGGATTAAGGTTGTTATCATCGGAGGCCACCATGTGGCTCGCGCCCAGATTTAGCTGTTTTCGTCCAAACTCGCTGGCTAGTTGTTACGTTTGCCCTGTGAAACAATGTGGTGACAAAAAATGAACTTGCGAGGGCTTAACGGACACATTACACTTGATTTCTTGATGGAAACGATCTGCAAAAACCTGCCAAATATGTAAAAGTCGAGATCACGTGCAGTGCTAAACACCTGAGTTAAGCATGAACACATACTGTTTTCTCATTCTTGTGGTCTTTAGCCAGCAGGTTCATTGGAGTCCATAAAGAGCAGCGAGGAATTGAAAGTTTAACCCTCTGACTTGCAGGTGATGCAGGTGTCTCACTCTCATCAGCAGCGCGCGATGGAGAAAAGCTCCTCGCTTCGTCTGCTTTACC
This sequence comes from Apistogramma diplotaenia, assembly GCA_015052665.1. Classification (NCBI taxonomy): domain Eukaryota; kingdom Metazoa; phylum Chordata; class Actinopteri; order Cichliformes; family Cichlidae; genus Apistogramma; species Apistogramma diplotaenia. The sequence goes on along the minus strand of VOQJ01042527.1, from coordinate 14,493 downwards.
TGCGCACGAACAAAGAGCGCGTGGAGACGAGGACGGCTGCGTTTGGCCTATTTTCAGAAGCATTAGTGTGAGGAGTGTGTAATTCACAGGGCCCGCGCTGTCTTTATTCACGCAGCGACATTAGCACGTAATGATTCATGAAGAAGGCGTATTGTTCCATGCTACTCTGCTCACTTAGAGCGCGCACACACTCACAGGTGTAGAACATCATTATCGCGCAGTTCCAATTGATGAAGAGTATTATACTGCCAAATTGATTTTCTTTACTCCGCGATCACGATGACACAAGAAAGGAGAAGACGACGAAGAAAAGACGCAATCATCAACAACTTTATATTCCAATCAGCATATCTGAGCAGGATGAATAAAAAAGGACTGCAGAGAAAAATGGAGCCGGGGCTCAAATCGTCACAAATTGCTTTTCTTTTTTTTTTTTTTCTATCTTGAAATGTTACCGATTATCATGAAACTCGTAAATTGAATTCTTTTTTTTTTCATTTAAGTAATAATTGATTTGACATTTCTGAGCACTTCAAAGGCAGTTTGGCCCGAAGGCTCTGCAGTAAATTACAGTATAAAGCTGAGGATTTACCATTAGCCCAGTGTCAAGTGTACCCCCCCCCAATCCTTTCTCCCTCTTCCTCTCTATCTCCCCCCTCCCCTAAAAGACCTTCTGAAATTCCAGTCAAACTTTATACAACTTGTCTTCACTGCCCTGTCTGTGCCTGTGTCCTGGTGTGCCATTTTATTGTAACACTATAAAGACCCGGTGTGTTTATCAGTAAACGGAGCTCCACACTGTTCGCCTGCCTCCATTATAACTCTTTTCCCATCCTTGTTTAGTTTATATATTTTTTCTCGAAAAGAAAGTCCCTTCCTTCCTGCGTGCGTCTTCCATGCAGGGCGCAACAACGGGCGGGAGGCTGTTTGATATGTAAATAGGCTTTCCCAACAAAGGCCAGGTGCTATCTGTGGTTACAGAGGCTGATACTTTGGGCAGGGGATGGCTTCTGAATCATGCAGGAACACAACTGCACACAAAGACTGAGATTCAGCCGCTGTGTCATGTTGACATAGTTTATAAATCAAGAATCTGATTTCCTGTGCCACCACCTGGATTCACCTCGTTACGTCTGAGACAACCGTCAAGAAAACTCTGCTAATTAAGTCGACTGATACTCCTGCAATTAAGGCTGTGGTAGTTTTGACATGCTGTGCTTTTTTTAATACTATAATTATTTTATAGTTACTAGGCAGATTAAGCTTTATATAGAAATAGATAATCAGCTTATATATTGGCTTTATATCACAAGCTACCTCGTACGAAGTTGCAAATATTTCAGTCTTAAAAGCGGTATTTTTACTGTGCGGCATGAAGAATGTGCTGCAACAGTTGTGTTTTATTAAAAAAGAGGTTTGTCCAGTTTTGGGTCTCGGTCGACTTTCAAGCTGAATAAAAGTTTTAAAAAAGAAACTGTTGATACTATGCATTTTGCTGATAATATTGCATATAACGTGCAATATTAATATTTTTATTTGAGTTGTTCTTTCATCATTTTTACAGTTATTATATACGTGAAACCTTTTCCCACGTTGCTAAAAATCTTCCAATAAAATTGATCATGTCAGCAAAAATATAAATGCTACATTCATTTTAAAACAATAGCCACAGTTTTTGATACTTTCTTACAAACACTGGTTACATTATATCTTTTATTTCTAATAATTTGATTTCAATGAGCGCACTGACTTAGCTATTGTTGTTTGCTGGTGGATAAATAAATGAGTGATGATATTTAAGCATAAAATCACATATATTTTCCAGCATGAAAAGACATGCATGCACAAATGGGTTTAAGATTTTTACTTACATGCATGTGCAGGATCTTAGACACACATTACCCGAGCCCACGCACACACGTGCTTACCTTCTGATTGTCACCTGAATCCCGAGTTAGCTGGAGGTGACAAGTATTGTCTTTTGGCCTTGAATTAATGTGCCTGTAAATAAGTTTTTTTCCCACCCTCATTCCTATTTGTTAAGTTATTCATAGAACTGCTGATTGCAGGCAGCCATCGTCAGAGCTAAATGAGGGCCTTTGTTATTGTTGAGTAATTAGGACAGCCATCATCGTGCTCCGAGATGACAGGGTCAGTTAAATAGTTTCTCTCTCTCAGTAGTCCGGGCTGATTATGGGAGCTCAGGCAGGCAGGCCTGGGAGCTGGAGTTGGGGAGGGTTGGGAGGGGAGTGGGGGTAGTGCAGATGGAGAGGAGTGGGGAGGAAAGCAGACCTTATCTCAAGCAATTAATCAGAGACACTCATATTGCAGGACAATTATTCAAAGCTCACTCCTGCATAACTCAGCCCAAGGTTCCAGTGGGCTCGCTGTCTCTTTCCATCCCCCCTGGACTGGAAGGTCAGGAAAGTGAGAGGAAGGTGGAGCTGAGAGAAAGAGAGGGACACTAGTGTGTGTGTGTGTGTGTGTGTGTGTTGGAGTCAGCTGAGGCAATGTAGGGTCAAAGTCACTCAAAGTCTAGTCTTCTCTGGAGGCTTTTTTTTTGTTTCTCGGTGAGTTTATTCTCCATCATGTTTACATGTATTACGTTTTTTGCCGTTGGTGGAATAACATGGGCGTTGACTGTTAGTGTCTCTGTGTATTGATGTGTATAAGTAAGAGTGTGTGTGTGTGTGTGTGTGCGTGCGCGTGCATTAGGGCCCAAGGCGAGCATTATCAACATTCCTCGGTGGCAGCAGGGTGGCTCGCCTGGCACCATACAAACAGGAAAAGGAAATAGTTCGACTTCACCATAGTTATCTCCCAGAGAGCCCTCACAGTGTGCACAAGTGTGTGTGTGTGTGTGTGGAGATGCTTGCATGTGTGAGAGCACGATAGCATGTTTAAGTATGGATCCCTGTGGCAGAGCAACCAGAAACAGAAGATCTGTTTATTAAGAGGCTCCTTGTTAATATTGAGACCATAGTAATGATATTTAAAGGGAATTTAAAGGAAAATTGAGGGCTTTTTTGAACAACTGTGGTAGCTGATGCATAGTTCTTTTTACCTGATGCACCCCTCAAGAACCCCTTTGACAACACCATGTCCTAAACTTTCTCCCGCTGCTTTCACTCAGGTTACCTTTATGAGTTATAAGTTAACTGTCGCAGCCATTTATCCATGACTGGTTACCACTGGTTACTGCTAAATGACCTATTCTTGACTGTTAGTATAGGTCACAGTGATGCGTCGTCACTTTACAGTTGGTTATAAACCTGAGGGACGCATGGTAAACAGTATCAACCATCCAAAGTCATTGAGCAGAGGCATTCATATACAAGTCTCCACTTCAGTGAAATAAGAACACGACTTAAGCTTCAGTTTCTTCATAATTTGTTCTTCTTGTGGCTTGAAAGTAAGGGAGTCCTCAATCAGAAGACCCAAATATTTATAAATGTGCGCCAACTCTATTTCGTTTCCCTCAAGAGTGAACACTGAGGCGCTTAATTCTTGCTTCCTCCTTTAATTTGAAAGTACCATCAGCTTATTCTTGTCTGCATTAAAGATGAGTTTTAAGTTCATTGATGAATGCTGGACAGTAACAGTGTTTGCTGCAGGGATTCAGAGGTCTGAATAAGAGTTGAACGACAGCAGTAAATAACTGTGTCATCAGCATAGAAATGCAAGTGTTCACCTGACACATGTAGACCCAGGTCACTGGCCTAAATCAGGGGTCGGCAACCCGCGGCGCCACAGTGGCATGCAGCTTTTCCATACTTACTGCGGCTCTCAAGATATGCGTCACTCGTGGAAGCCGGAAGTATTTGCTGTTTTTATTTATTTTTTGATGTATTTGTGGCTCTCTGTGTTTACTTCTCCATGGAAATCGGTTCCAACTGGCTCTTTGAGTGCCGACCCCTGGCTTAAATAATGAATAAAAGAGGACCTAATGCAGATCCCTGTGGCCCCCCCTTGTGGACAGGAACAAATTTAGAGCGCAGGTCATCATGTTTGATGCACTGTCTTCTATTGCTGTTGTTCACATGTCAAATATTCCTAAACATGACATCAAACCTGCAAACGTTTCAGCGTTGAATAAGCATCAGCTGGCTCACGGTTTTTCGTTGACGTCTCGTCGTGGTTGAAAAATATTTCGTGGACGGTACCTTGACTTGAGATCGATGTACTTCTTGAACATCGCCTGGATGTCCTTTTTAGACTTTCTAGCAAAACAAAGGTTGTGTTTATGATTTTTTTTACTTTCTCTTTATTGCTCAGAACATCTTCGATTTAAAAAAAATGTGAATAGACAGTTTTGAAACAGATCTGTAGTGTGAATTACTGAGTGTGCTATATTAGCTTCTTTGCCAGACTTGTACGTGAAGAAGGAATAGCCAAGGAGATGGCTTCTCAACACTGTCTGCTAACCACCGAGTATGAATTCAGGATGAAATGATCATCTCAGCACCATGAAAACAAACACAACAAAAAGAGTCTGTTGTAGCTGTGGCAGCTGGAGCCTTGCTTTTATGATGTCCACCTGTCATCTTGACTGCGCCAAAGAAGAACTGATGAACTGATATGTGGTTTCAATAGATTTTATCAGCTGTTCCATCTACATGCATCAAGCCTGATGTCTTGTGCAAGTTTATTAGATTCATGTCACATACTGTGGCTTGCAATTAACTTATAAGGTTGCTGAAATGTCACGGCGTGCAGGCTGTTTATGACAAACCAGCGGCTGCAGACTGCCTGATGAAAGAAGGCTGGAGAGACGGCTGCACCGCTCTGTCTCTGCATGAAAGACGCTGATGCTGAGACACAAACCTTAAAGTTGCTTTTGTCTGTCTTTGTCTTCGGGAGCACGAGTCACTCGTGCTCTTGGAACTCACTTTGCTGGAATTTGAGGGAATGAGGACAGAAAAGCAGCCAATGGGAAAGCAGCTCTTAAAATTGGCACCAGAGGAGCCGCACCTCTTATTTCGTACCTTAAACCAGTGGATTTACCCTTGAACCAAACCCGGATCAGGTAATCATTGATCTGTGTAATCATGAAGAAAATATTGACATCACTTATTTGCCAACTTTCCTATTTTTAAGTTCGCTCCATCGGCCGGGACTCGTGCGAGAGCAAAACAACAGCACGGTGATAAAACAAGTAAACTTTGGCCGACATTCAGCAGCATTCATCGCTTTTTCCCTTTCCTTTGCTCTCATTCCAGCCCCAACCTGATCCACAAATGTCACCTCCACTCTATGTATAAAAGGAGAGGAAGACATCGAGGAGGAGGAGGAGGGAAGCGAGATAGATCAGCGTGAGAGAGAGAGGGAGAAAGAGGAAGAGTGTGTCATAAAATGCAAATGCAGCCTGCGTCCGCTTTTACAAATTAAATGTCAGGACATAAAATATTGTCAGTTTCATTTTGCCGCCAGAAGGATGACAAATCCATATTCTCCTTTAAATAAAACTCTTATTGCGGTGGAGGGGTAATCATGGCAGAACAAAGCGCTGTGATTAACGATAGCAATTTATTGTATCTGGCGGCTGGCGAGGCACCGGCTAGGCAGAGGAACAGAGAGACATCATGGTTATCATAATTCATATCGTAAATAACAGGGCCCAGCCAATCACAAGGAGCCGCCGATGTCATCCCAAATAACCTTTGATAACAATTACCATAGAAGGCAGTACAAACCCTGAAGTCACAATGTTATCTTATCCCTATTCTCTGCTTGTAGAATACAACACTATTACCATATAGATTAGACTATTTATAATGGTGCGTGTCATTCTGGGTGCAGCTTTAAGTCGTCACCGTGTATGTGTGTAGGTGCAGCGCGGCGAGGACACGGCGAGGTTGTGTGTTCGTGGAGGTGTGGGTGTGTGCGGACCGGGTAGGTGGACCTGTCTTTGGGAGGAGATTATAGCCTGGTCTTTATGAGGAGCTGAATTGCCCTCTCTCAGTATCACACAGGAGCACATTGCCAGGGCGGCCGGCTCGCACAATGGTGTGGTGGGAGAGGAGTCGGGCGACGTGTGGGTGCGTCAAAGTGTGTGTTCGGGGAGGGGTCAGGTGGGTGGGGACTCGATGGAGTGGAGGTGGTAGAGGAGGCGATATTAGCGGGGGGGACGTTGATAAGCGCAGGAGATTAGCGTAGGCGTATCTTGTCCGAGGTGTTGTTCCTTCTTGTTTTATCTGCTGAATTTTCTGATGGGGAGCAGTGATATGTGGATGCGTGGCTTCCCCACCTTTTCACACGCGGCCCACCCACCATCACAGCTCCTCGCCCAGAGTCTTTCTTTGCCTGCTGCTACAGTACATTCATTTGTTGTAAGAAAATCAGCAACAATAAAACCACAAACAGGTGACGTGAATAACGCTGATTATCTCATTACAGTGCCGTCCTCTGCTGGGAAACCTCGGCTCCTGGCATTCATGTGGATGTTATTCTGGATGTGCCACCCACCATCACATTGTGGCAGACCAGGCACCCCCCCCCCAGCGGCAGTGGTCTCCCCCAGCAGGTGAATGTGCCCTGCCACACTGTAAAAACTGTTATGGTTATGGCTCAAGGGCACAATAAAGAGCTTGTGGTGTTGACCTGGCCTCCATACTCCAAACTTCAATCTGATGAAGCATCTGTGGGATTCGGATCCACTGACAATGTGCCAGTTTCAGACATCACAGGTCATTTCCAGAGGAACGATTTCCAGGTCAGAGGTAGTTTGGCAGTGTGACGATGACCTGCATTAGACAGGAGACTATAATGTTGTGTGCTTTCAGTCCCATTGCTGTAGGTATGAAACCGAGCACCGAGCCATGCAGTCTGCCTGTAGAAACATCTGTCAGGAGCTCAGTGGATGTGAGTTTGGTGCTGTAATAGGATGCAACCATTCTAACAGAGTTCACAGAATTTCTTCCCCCCACATGAACTCCATGATCAACTCCCAGGTGGTGTTGTAGAGTTGAAGCCCTCAGGAACCACATCTGGCACTGGAGTGGCAGACCACGCAAAGTTAGAGTGGGGCCGTAGTGTATAAACAGTGCCAGAGCTCTGCTGACTCAGCAGCTGTCGAGTTCCAAACCGTCTCTGGTGTTAACGTCAGCGTGCCAGGAGCTTCATGTTGGGGGTTTCTGAGGCTGAGCAGCTCCTGCAGGTATAACATGTGCACGACTGTGAATATAGTGCATATATTTGGACATTGGTTGGTTTCTTTACCCAACAACATGAAGCAATATTTTAATGATCAGGTTCCAGTTTTGTTTGCATCTTACACTGAGTGTGAGGCCTCCTGACAAACTCTAACTAAAGCAGTGACAGGAGGAGAGACCTGACCTCCCTAAAAGGACCCCCCCTTACTCCGCTCATTAATGCTGTAAGTGATTCTTTTTAAACAAACTTAATGAAAATTAATATATCATATTACCTTACCTTCTTTGCAGGACTGTTTATTGTTGTGAGATTATGTATAACAGTACGGTAATGAATGAAAATCTGCTAACCATGTGTCTAAAGGCAAAGGTTAATGAACAACAGTAAAAGAGAACTGGACCGGCAGAGACGCTGTGTCGTCATCACGGGAAGGAAAAAACCACAGAACTTAAATCTACAAAAATACATTTTGAATGTGTTTGTCTCCTGCAAAGAAAGAAAAAGAACAAAATAGCTTCAAAGGATATTTGATTCTTTAGCGGACGGAGGAAGATGAGGGGAGAGGACAAGCACAAGGACGAGATAAAGCAGAGCGGGGAGTGAGAGGAAACCGAAGGGACCAAAGTGAGGACAAGGTGAAGGAGAAAGAAACGTTGCATTCTTGTGCTTAACTTCAGAGAGGAGAATTTCTCCTCTCTCGAGTGGTCCAATCCCAGCTTTCCCTGATGATTCCAGATCAAGAAACATGCACTGGCAAGACAGCCTACAAGCTCGAGGTAAATTAAGAGCAGATAGGAGGGAAAAAAAGAAGAGAAAGTAACATTTTAAAGTCATGCTCAAGAGCAGGAAAGAGAGGAAGACCTCAGAGGAAGTGAAATGATGTAGCAGTGCTAGTCAGTGGTATATCTGTAGTTTCTGGCATGATGTCCCTGTGTGGGCTTGTGAACAGTTAATCTCTCTTGACAGGATCTTTATTTAAATAAAGATTCTGTCAGTGCTATGTGCTTTCGGTTGCTTAAGAGGAGGACCTACAGTAGCTCCCGCAAGACTCCAAATTGCTTTGACAAATCATGGCTGATGAGAGAAAAGAGCCTTCCTACCTGCGCATAACTAAACATGCCTGATGGAAACACCTCAGCACAACTTTAAATCTGAAGGCATCTAAGGAGAACTGGCAAGGCATGTTCTCAGATATCAGAGCAGCTTTAATATAAGATTATGCTTTTAATAAAAATGCAGGCTGTCCGTGTTATTTTTTTACATCTTGAGCCCTTGAGCTTTTCCTCAGTGAAATCCTATTTCTGCAAGCCACAGACTGTATATGACAGATGGACATAACCAGCATGATACAACAGATGGGTTTGTGAATTCACATAAAATACTCAGACACGAGGGTGGAGGGCTAAGTTATCAGCTAAGGCAAGCTAGCCTGGTTAGCAAGCTGTATCCAGAGACACTGTGGGTGCTGCAATGTACCCATACTATCAAATATTGTTGCAGACAATAAAATGCTTGAAGTTTCACTCAAAAATGTGAGTCCTGGGCACGTAACCATAGTAGGTCTGTGTAAAATGACAGAGAGGGGTCAAGCAGATGATGCTGAGGCACATAGCACGCAGATGTCGCCAACCTTCTGCACAGTCAGTCATTACGGACCTCCAGATTTCATGTGGCCTTCAGATCAGCTCGACAGTGTGTAAAGAGCTACATGGCTGAGCAGCTGCATCGAAGCCTTACATCATTAAGCACAATGCAAAGTGTCAGATGCAGCGATGTAAAGCAGGCCGCCAGGACAAAGGTACTTGTCTAACTGTACCAAGTGTGAAGTTTGGTGGGTGGTGGAGGGCATTATGTTGTGGGGATGTTTTTCAGGAGTTGGGCTCAGCCTCTTGGTTCCAGTGAAAGGAACTTGTGGCCCCTTGAGACCTACGGGAACGCCGGCGATCCCAGCTGGTAGCTAATTTTGCAACCACATGAGAAAGAGCAATAACCCTTTTTGCACATGAAACCAGAGGATTTACACTTGCATATGCATTCACTGTGTCCCAGAGCGCTGTATCCTTCCTCTAACGGGTTTGCAGAAATCGGGTAGCAAGCTCTAACAACAAAACGTACTCCATGTGCTTTATTGCATGCATTAGCATGTACAGCTATGACATTTCTGTAGCTAGCAGAAAACAGTTATCAATTTCTTTGTAGGTTAATGCACCTTATGTAGTTGCTATGGATTCATACATATGCTTACAGTCAGGGTTCTGAAGGTTCTAGTCATGTAAAGTGAGCTGAAATCTTCCACACGATGGTACTACAGCATGTATGAATGTAAAGATATGGTCTGGTGGCCTTTTTGTGTCGTAGGTCTTTTGCTTCAAATACTAAGACATTTTGGAGAATTAATTCTCCCAACCTTGTGGTAACAGTTTGGGGATGGCCCCTTCCGGTTCCAACATGACTGCGCACAATGCACAAAGCAGGTCCATAGAGACATGGATGAGAGGCCAAATACACAACTTTATTAACAGCATTATTAACAAAGCCACCCCTTTGCAGGTGTTATGAACAGGTTAAGTAGTTAGAGAAGACAAAACCCTGATGTAGGGGATTGACTTTCAAAGACAACCTCAAGTGGCCATTAGAGGAACTGCAGTTTTTGGTTCTTAAAGCCCTCATTCTTCAGACCCAGATGTTGCTGCTTGGTTACACACGGCTGATTGCTTTCTTTTTTTTCTATAAAAAGATAAAGACGGAGAAAAATAGAATCCAAAAGAAAAATCTTAGAGATTTTTATAATTCCTACTAGAATTAGATTTGGGCCACTGGTGAATTTATAAGACACTGAGATCTATCAGCTGTGTGTAGCCTGTGTAGCTCCATAACAGTACATGATGCAGGAGTTGATTTGCTCCAAGTTCAAAAATCCTCCTGCCTCTCTATTCTCTGCTTCTCTCTTGCTCTTTTTTTCAGTTTTCTTCTTCCCCCAACATTTCTCATCTCCTCTCATAGATGGAATTCACAAAGTGATTTTCTCCTCGTCCTTCTAAATCTCTTGATCACTTTAATTTTTTGCTAGGCTGCTTCATCGGTGTCCTGGGAAAGAGAAAAGAAGAGGGAAAAAGCCAAGGGGCGAGAGACTGCAAACGAGGCTGGATGAGTAGTGAGGGAGTGAGAGAAAAAGAGGCAGAGTGGTATAGAGTTAAAGCTTTATCAGTGAGTGCCCTGAGGTATGTGGGGACGCTGCTGAATCCAGAGAGATTAGGGGAAAAATGCAGCACATGGCAGTAAGGGGCTTACGCCACAGCTTGTATTAGTTCAGGTGAAAAGAGTATTGCTTTTACATAAAACTGGACAAATCCAGCCACAATGCATTTCCCGTTGGACCACAATGGGGTTCTCTATCTGCGGACCTCACCTCCTGTCCCCTGGGTTCCCCCAAAGCTCCTCTATCTAAACAGGAGTGTAGAGACTGAGCGAAGGAGGAGAAAACACAGATGGACATGGGCAGGAGGAGGAGATATGGCACCACACCAGACTTCGTTTTCAGAGTTTACCAGAGAGCTGGTTGTCAAGAGATGGCAAAGGAGTACTTCACGGACAGGGGGCTGTGTCCGCCTCACTTTATAAAGCTCGTTTCTGTCCCTCAGAATCTTTCAGGTGAAATACTCACAATCTCCGTTTTTCTTGCTGTTCTGGTGCCACAATCAAGATAATAAAAGCTCTGCTGATGTACCGCATGCACTATTATGGCTCACACAGCTGATCTGATGCATTTCCACAACACTGATTCCTTTGACGCAGACATGGTTTGCGTATTACTAATATTTTGATTGCTTTCAAGCTGCTGTCACTGACAGTCAGCATTTCTGGAGATGTTTCACACATTAAATGACTCAGCAAGTAAAGCATGTCCTTCGAACCAAGTGCTTTTAATGTGAATGTTTCGTGAAGCTTAAAAAGAGCTAAAACTGGAAGCAAAAACATTTTTTAGAGCGAAGAAATGAAATAATTTATGATGCATATCAGTTAAAATGGTTACATTTTTGTCCACAGATTACCAAGACTAGAGAGAACAATTGCATATGTTAGCACAGGGTTAAGGTTAATGTCACCACTGATTATGACTTGAACCTCACAAAGTCAAAGATGAGGAATAAGAAAACATGTAGGGAGGAGGAAAAGAGGAAGATCACAGAAGAAGGTTTGTGGATGTAGTGGAGGAGGACAGGCAGAGGGTTGGTGTGACAGAAGAGGATGCATGGGATAGGGTGAGGTGGAGGCAGATGTTCCACTGTGGTAACCACACATCTGAAAGAAGAAGATGATGATGATGTAGGTGTCTTAAAAACAAATAAATCTGAACCACAAGTCTGTAATTCTGGCTGATTCTGATTGGAAATGGATGTGGTAATAATTGCACAAAATCGAAAAGTGTCTAAGTACAGAAAATTTCCAAGTATTTCAATTAGTGCCCTATAAAGGGTCATAATACAACTCAAGTATAGCAGCTGGATGGTGAAGTGGTAACGTTACTGCCTTTGGAACCGGAGGTTGTGGGTTTGGATCCCAACCAGAGCAGAAATCTTGCAATGTCTTCCAATAACTCGTGTTAAAGTATTTCAATAAGTGCCCTACAAAGGGTCATAATGCAGCTCAAACTGATGTTTATATATAGTTGTCACAGGAAATATATTGTGTGTGTCTCACACACATGTTGTAGCTGGATGGCGTAGTGGTAACATCACTGCCCTCTGGAACAGGAGGTTGGGGTTTTGAATCCCAGCCAGGGCATGTCTCCAGCTACAATAATGCTACGGCAAGGGGGAGCCAGGACGCCAGGTCAGGGGGGATGTGTCATCACTACACACAATCAGTTTATATTAGGGTTAGATGCACCAACACATAAGCACACAATGACCAGTCCCTGTCTCAGACCACTGACTACATCTGGAGCGGGATAAAGGACGCCTCGTGTATGCTGAATCGGAAAGGAACCAGGCTGAGGACGACGAACAGGAACCATCCAGACTTTTGGTTTAGAGTCGAAGAAATGATAGGTCGACAACACATTTTTTTTCTCCACCAAAGGAAGCTGCTTTTGTCCATCCAAGGAAGCAAGTTGGTAGTCAACATCTTTCTTTAATTTTATTAACTTGATACATACATACAACCAACCAAGTCCCCCGACGTCTATACCACAGTATTCAAATCCACGGCTCTCGCTGGCAGACCCTGAGCAACTTACACGGCAAGAAATAAGTTTTACTGAGATCATCAGAGGGAGGACGGCATGAATATAAATCAGTTAGAAAGAGACAAAAAGCCCGTGTAGCACTAGAGGAAAGATTCAAGATGAATTCGCTAAGTGACTGAGCAAAAGGTCTCATCCTTCTCTTTGGGTGGCACGTAAATGCTTCACTTCGACACTGAAGTCTCCCATTAGTTTCACAGACTTTTATCTAAATCTTCTGTTCCTGAGGTGCATTTATCAGCCAAGTTTTTCATCTTGAAATATAGGTTGAGGGGAGCTTGGCCTGCACACTTCTTTATCTTTCACCTGTCATGTACAGTAAGCTCAGGTAACAATGGCGCCTTACATTAAATTACACACCCGCTCTGTATTCATGCCATCGAGTCAGACATCGAAAGCGGCTGCGACGCCCCCTGCGATCCTCGCCATTATTGGCAGAACAATACCCTCAAAAAGCCAAGTTGGTCAAAAAAGAAAAAAAGGAGAAGGGCTGTATCTGCGACGGTGCTTAACATCAATTTGTGACACGATTAATCAATTTGGACCGTCTCTCTCTGTCTGTGCCTTGTCACTGTCGTCACTCGTTAAATAAAGAGCGGCGGCTGTTTGAATGAGCTGGGGCTCATCACGATATGGCGCAGGTTAAGTAGGAGGCGCGTGTTTTAGGATAGCGTCCTGCCGCTCCCTCTCGTCCTGAAACACTTAGCTGGTGATTAGCATAAGCTGATAGCACTATCAGGAGCGTGCCATTGTGGTGACCCTGAAGCCCCGCTCCTTCTCCTCCACCTCCACCACCAACCCATTCTACCCTACTCTTCTCCCCCCACTCCACCACCTCCTCTTTTCCCCCCGTGAGAAGGTCTTATCTGGGATGTACAGGGCGTCTAGAGCCTCCTGGGGAGCCGGCGGAGGGAGGAGGCGGAGGTGGGAGCTGTAGAGAAAGAGGATGGGATGGTTGGGTGAGAAGAGCGAGGGCGAGAGGGTGGGGTTGATCCCATTGTTAAACACTCGGTTTCTTTGCATGTCCTCTAAAGTTTTAAATGATGGGATAAGAAACTTCAGCGGCACTTTTCTGATTGCAGCTGGAAAATGTTTTTCATACAGATTAAAACTAAATACCAAAAGAAGAAACATAAATTGAAATATTAATCAAATTTTGGATGGCAACAGCACAAAACATTAGCTGATGAATTATATGCAGGTGCCTCTTTTCCTCTGGTGCCACCATTAAGTCAGAAGCCTTGTTTAGAACCAAATGTACGAAGGGGAAAGTGCACATTTGCAAACAAGATGTTAGTTGGTTAAACTATTTATGGTTATTTTACTAATATATAATGCCTCCAGGGGTGTTTCAGGGCTGGATCAGGAGTATATAGCATTAATATACTGTATAACAGCAGCTAACTGTTGGGTCTCAGATGTTAGGCAGATACCCACCACTAGCTGGGACTGCAGAACCCCCTACTTCCAACTGCTTCTTCGAATTGCTCGAATCAAAGAGAGAAGCCCTGCCGACAACCAGTCTTTTGGCCGAGCAATGCAAGCGCATCACACACCAGTATAAATGCTGGAAACAGCATCAGCCACTGACGCAGACGACATCATAGGCTCTATTCAGTGCACAAGACACTGAATGAAGACAGCACAGCAGAATCAGTCGAGCGGTACCGCTCCACTGCGCACTAAATCTACTGTACAGGAATTGGTTTGGGGGCACAGCAGGGGGGCACTCACAAGCAAGTGAAGAGTTAAGTTGCTAAACTTTATTATTCGCTTGGTTCTGGTCTAAAAAAGACAAGATAAGGTGTCTAAAGTAAAAGAAGACAATCTTGTCCTCTAGTTTTGCTTATAAGGAATCAATAGGCTGTATGGCACAAAATAGTGTTGTGGTGACGCTGCTGCTAGCAAGTGGCTCACAAATCAAAACAAATCCTGTAAAATATCTAAACAAATGAAGCACATGTATGTCAGTACTGTTTGCATCGTGTTAAGTTCTCACCAGCACAGGTGTGTGGTCACAGGTAAGACGCACGCTTCGCTCTGCACACATCTGCAAGAAAGAAAATAGCTCCTTACTCAAGGTCATGATTTCTGCT
>VOQJ01042526.1:0-15067 GCA_015052665.1 Apistogramma diplotaenia | reverse complement strand
AGGATCCAGCTCAGTCGGTGGGCAGCAGTAACTGCATCACCCTCGTGGAGCCATCAGGTCCAACAGGGGAGGACCTGTATATCTGCTGCACTATGCCATCTATAGAACTGGGAACTGTGGGAGGAGGAACCAACCTGCTTCCCCAACAAGCCTGTCTCCAGGTATACACAGTACATATCAAGCAACTGAAGATAAACTAGATTCTTTGATATGTTTAAATACTAATTAGTTTTATAATATCGTTTAATGAAAACCAGACACTGCCCCATCATGCATTCTTTTTATTAGTTGGAAGTAAAGCCATTTAATATGTCAGATGTAGTCTGCACTTATCCTTTCATCACAGCTACTGTAACATAAAGAAACACCTGGTAATCTTTTTCATGTGTATTATTTACTCCAGTAGCCTCATACACCATCACAGTAAAATGATTTCTAATATATTTTTAAGATTATTTAAGATATTTTAGAGGTGCTGCAGAAACATTTCAGCCTGGAGCGTGCGGTCCATGGTGGGGTAGCATTAGCCAGCTAATTAGCATTAGCTGGCTAATCCTAATTAGCTTAATAATGTTAAACGCCCCATTTGCTAATTCAGTGATGAACATTTAGATTGATAAATGTTTGCATATACCCCTTGATAGATTGCAAATTGTGATCAAATAACACTACAGGTGTAGGGTGCACCTGAACCTGTGGTGAGTTACAGAACGTTGTGTTACAGAACAAGCCTTTGTTGATGTTTGCATAAACATTCACAGTTAAACAGCAGGATCACATGGTGAAGATCACATGGTCAGAAATGGATTTCCAGCGAATGCTTCAAAAACAGCTGCATGATTTAAAGGACTGCAGGTTACGATGTCGCCTCTGCGTTCATGTGTTCGCACAGATGCTGGGTGTGCAAGGAGCCAGTCAGGACTGTCCAGGGGACAATGCCCGGCAGCTGGCCAGGGTTGTGTGCGCCACCGTGCTGGCTGGAGAGCTCTCACTGATGGCTGCTCTGGCTGCTGGGCACCTGGTCAAGAGTCATATGACCCACAACAGGTACAGTAAGGGCAAATAACCTTACAGTTCAGTGTTAGAGAGCAGCAAAGTGCTGGGAGCGTACCTTGGAGGGTTCAGTGGAGAACATCTAGTTTATTCTCCTGGCTTCTCCTGCTCTCATATACCTCTTGAGGTGGTAATCCTTTGAGTCGTGGCTTGGCAGTTTGTAAGACCTCAGGTATGGTCAGCTGTTGTACTTCTCAGGCACATCTCAACCTTTCTGTAGCTCTTGAGCTCGGAGAGCAAAGACCGCCCACACTGAAGTGTGTGTCTGTGTGTGTATCCCTGTACAGATTGCACATTTGTGAATTACTGATCTTATCACACGCATTTATAACTAATTTATCGCGGTGCTTTTAAATTAGCATTTTAAATTAGCTCTCACAAGTTACCTGACGACCGTTTTCTAATCAGCTTTACAGCCAAACAGCCGTGAGGCGACATTTATGACCTGTGTTCCTGAGGACATTTACTGAGGCTGTCACAATATTAGAGCTTGACAATTGTTGTTTAATTGTAACAAACATAAAACTCATTTTAAATTCTATTTTAAATTCTAATTTATCTGTTTTCTATTCTAATCAATTGTTTCCTTCTTTTGGTGCAAGAAAAATTCTACTTAAAATACAAGTTTGACTGTAAAAAGTACAATTATTCAGTCGTTTACAGTGTTGCCATATGTATAATATGAACACAATATTAAACTTTTCATCTTTAAATATCGTCAGTACTGGATTATTGCAACAGTCTTCACCTGGATGTACTCGCTCATACTATTTGTCTTTGATATGCACCTCATGATGGAATCTGATCTTCTTGCAGATCTAAAGCAAACCTGCAGCAGACGTCAGGAATGTGCTCGAGGGAAACGTCCTGAAGAACAACCCGGCCTTCTTCCGAAAACGCCCATCTCTGATCAGAGGATCTCAGCCAGAAACAAATGGACAGTCTGAAAGGGATAATTGAGTCATCGGTGGCTGAGGACCACAGACACACTCCAGGGGCTTTCTTCTGACCAGCTTCTGTTCTGGATATGGAAACAATCAGCATCTTTACTTTACTTTGACTGCTGGTTCTGAACAGTCAGTTCATGAGGTTTTTTTTTTTTAACTCATTCAACTCTTTGAACAGTTTAAAATGATGTTTCTGGCACTTTGGATTCAAATGAAATGCCAGGCTGTGAATACAGATACATGAGGGGGATTATGATGATTAAATCTATGACATGTGGGTATTGGGACTCAGGAGAAACGCTACCTTCCACAGATTGTGTGTTGTTACCAGTTTGTCACAAAGACACGTTGTATTTCAGTTATTAATCATTAAAATGCACTTCAGTCTTTGGGAATTATTCATTAAAAATGTCAGTGACATTAGAGACTAACTTGATTTTCTTTACAGTGTATATATTTTTATACAGTCTGTTTTATTTTCTGTATAAATCTTTTATTCTAGAAAGTGACTTTCTGCTACGTCACTGAACAGGAGGGGCCTCCAACCTCATTGTTCACTCTGTATAATGACAATAAAGATCTTCTGTATAACACAGACAGGACACTTAGCATTGCTGCTGTGGCTGCCTGAGATTTAGGTCCAAGACATATTTAAAGACATGACTATGAGAGTGTAAATGCAAAAAGATGACTTATATTGGTTTAAGCTCTACAAAGCTCCATGAAACTTCACTCCTGGTGCTGCTTCTGGAGCTTAATCCACTCCCCAGCTGTTATATTAGCCACATAGTGCTAAACCGTATATACAACAGTGAAGAGAATTTCAAAATTACAACTAAAAAAAGATAAGACTGAGAAAGACTGCACAAAGGGAATTCTAATCAAATAAATAATGTACACTATAGATGTAGAAACAGCAGCTAGAAAGTTTGATACAGATGTCTGTGGAGTAATGTGTCCTGTAGGAAAAAAAGGAAAGATTTCTGTGGTCCCCCATTTTTACACACTACCACAGCAGACAGGGTGTCCCACAGCCATCCAAACATGATATCTTCCATAACACTGGTACCTCTGTCTGCAGCAGGCTCAGGTTGAAGAGCTGCAGGATGCCAGACAGCTGGAGATCACAGGACTTCGCAACCCTGCGACTAATGTGATCAGGACCTGCAGCTTTGCCTTGGTGTAGTCACTCCAGCTGTCTCCTCACCTGGACTTTCACAGTCACGCGTACAGGCAAGGGGATCTGAGGAAAGGATGGGGTGGGGGTTTCTGAGCACCCAAGCTTCAAAGGGAGGGGTTACCAGTGGAAAAACAGATGTATCTCAGCGCTGTCAAGGCTGCTGGTCAGCGTCTCTCTGCATGTGTCTTTGCACTTTCTCAGTTCATGCTGTATCCTCCACAACTCGTCCTTGTCTCCAGACCTGAACACCCTCTTCTTGTCTAAGCTATTATGTTAATGAGTGACAGTACTGAGGTGGGGGGATTTTGGATACTGTATCAATATTAACATTAAATCACAACAAACAGTCACCTCAAGAAGCTTTATATTGTAAGGTAAGGACGTTAATGCAGAGAAAACCCATCAATCAAAATGACCCCCTTTGAGCAAGCACTTGGCAGGAAGAAAAACTCCCTTTTAACATGAAGAAAGCTCCGGGGGCGGGGCAGTCACCTGCCATGACTGGTTGGGGGTGAGGAAAGGGAGACAGGACAAAGCCATGCTGTGAAAGAGAGCTATAACAATAACTAATGACTGAATGCAGAGTGGTGTCTCTTTTTTTGTGTGTCTGTTAGTGCATTGTGGGGTGGCTGAGGTAGAACTTAATTGAAAGGTTGATGGTTCGATCCCTGGCTGCTCCAGTCAGCATGCAAAAGTATCCTTGTGCAAGATACTGAACCCCAAGTGCAACCACCAGAGTGCAAATGTTACATAGGGATAGAAAGAAGTAGATGCATATTGGTGAATGAGGCATGTTTTTACTTTGAGTGCTCACAGTGAAGTAGAAAAGTTCTATATATTTATATTTATTTATGTTTCTCTATCTGAATATGAATTGTGTTTGGAAGGATCTAATAGAAGGAAATTAGGCGAAGTGGAGTGTTTTTCACTGTTCAGAGGACCCCCATGATGGCTGATTTAATGACGCGCTCACTGTTAGTGCAATACATACTTTTGTCCAGTGGAGGGCAGTGCTACGATATTATAGGAGATGAAGACGATGAAAGCGCAGTAGAAATTTTACCCGGTAGGTGGCAGCATAGATGTTATTAGTACGTGATTAACTAAGGACCACGAAGAAGAAGAGGCAGGCAACAAGACGCGTGAGTGGACTGTTTGGGAACATAGTTTGTATATCATGCGTTTCTTCTCTAAAACTCCAAGTATTTATTCACTGATCTGTCGGCTTGCGAACACAAAAGTCAACATGGTGACACGGGAGAGGACCAAGGTACTTAGCTAAGTCTGTGATACATTATGATGCTAAGTGGATTTTATGCTAATGTTAGCTAAGACTGACAGTTAACTCGTTACCTTCATTAACGTTGTAGTTCCGGAGATTGTCTGGCCTCCCGTGGGCTCGGCCGCTCATTAAACATACGCTGCAACCTGTCTGTCAGCCTTCAGAGCAAGTAAGGTCAGCTTTTTACCTTTTTATTATTATTATTGTTTTAATACACGAACATATATTTAGTGAAGTCTTGAAGAAGATTTTTTTATTATTTGTTTTAAAGATTGACCCTCAACCCACATGTTTTTACGTTTTATTTTTCGTGTCTTCAGATATAAGTCGCTTTGGGGCAACTATTTGTTGTGATTTGGCGCTATATGAATTAATATAAATAAAATAAAATCTAATCTTTTTGAACAAGAATATTTGATAAACGATTCGAGATAAAAGCCTGAATTATTAGCTGGCCTTTCTCACCATCAACATGAATCATTATTCGTAATGTTGGACACATACAGTCTCTGCCTACTGGCTCGTTAGTTCTTACCATAATAATGCAGAATAATCACAGAAAGTGAGTAGTTTATATATATTATTATTGTCGTTGGGATAAGCTCGCCCCCTGCGACATGAAGAGGATAAGAAGAAGAAGAAGATGGATGGATGATTTTGGCAATTCTTATTCCTGGTTCTTATTTAGCTTTTTGCCTTTGAATTGTTATAATTGTTATGGTGAATAAAGCGAGTACAGCTCTTGTGCAGCCCACAGAGTTAGTACAGGTGCTGGAAGTCCTGGAAAATGCTTGGATTACAATATTGTGTTTTGAAGGTTTGAAAAGTGTCAGTCTGTTTGTGACCACGCCCCTCTGTTTCTCAGTACTCAGGTGTGCAGGCTTGTACTTGATTATTGGACAGTTTCATAATGCATAACTGGGGGCGCGTGGCAACAGGTGCAATAGCAAACACATTTTTGTATTAATCTGAAAAATGTAGTTTCTCAGAAATGCATGAATTTTTTTTTTAGGCTCACAGCTAGAATTAGCTTATGGTTTATTCCATGCAAGTCCAAAGTGGACTAAGGAAAATAATTAAATTTGATGTATGTAATTTTATTGCTAACTTTTCCTCTTTCAGTGGTTTGGGAGCAGAAGCGATGGTGGCAGGTGGAGCAGAAACATCTACCTGACAGCACCGAGCCAGGAGGAGGTCACCACTGTACAGATAAGGTAAGCAGAGTTATTTTGTGTTCTTAGAATTATTTAAGCTGTGAATACTTGAACTCATCAGGACATTTGTGTCCTTCTATAAAAGTGAGTTGTCTGAAGCAGCCTATGAGAAGCTGGCAGATGAGACCCTGGATGCTCTGGCTGAGTACTTTGAAGACCTGACAGA
This sequence comes from Apistogramma diplotaenia, assembly GCA_015052665.1. Taxonomy (NCBI): domain Eukaryota; kingdom Metazoa; phylum Chordata; class Actinopteri; order Cichliformes; family Cichlidae; genus Apistogramma; species Apistogramma diplotaenia. Next base: position 9,225 of record VOQJ01042526.1, on the reverse strand, counting down.
TGAAGCTTTCACTGGAGCAGAGTATGATGTCGTCTTCTCTGTAAGTCACACTGCGGATGTGCTGAGCGATCAGTTTTACTTGGGAACGTTGCTGTAGAAGTGGTAGCAATAATAAGCAAAGGCTGAATAATCTAAATGCTTAATAAAACCGAGCTGGGATTGGCACTGTAACGTGATGTGGATAATGTGAAAGAAGCTAGCTGAGGTCCAGTCATCTCACAGAAAGAACAGGACATTTCCAATCAAATAAAAATGCACAACATTTAAAAGTCTCGGTCTGACTGTGCGTCACTACACAGATGCATCATAAACTCCACATCCATGCAGTAACATGTGTGGATGTGCATGCATGCACAGCCCAGAATCAAGCAAAAAAGGTTTGAAATGATTCACTTTCTGTGTGACGGGTATAGAATCGAAAGCTTTAGTTTCAAATTTTCTTTGTTTGCGTATGTGGTCAAAATTGTTTTAACCAGATGAAAGAAGTGACGCAGTTTCCTGGTTAACAGAGTGGTGTCCTGACGGTGAAGGTGGGTGGGGACCATGGTACCTATGTGATCAACAAACAGACACCAAACAGACAGATCTGGCTTTCTTCTCCCAGCAGGTGAGACTGGAGCTTTGCACCACAGCTGGTTTCTTAGTGACGGGGAAAACTCAGCGTAGCAGCGGCGAAGACAAACAGTGACTAGGATACAATAGAAAGTGTGAGAGGATATAAATAAAAATATTAAAAGCTATGAGGTAAAGTTGAAAGTAGAATGATTGGTTTGACATTAAAAGATGATTATGAGACAAAAGATGAACATCTCAGCTTTAATTCCAGGTTTTAATCTGATGCACAGTTCAGAAAGTGGTGCATTTTGTCTGAATCCACCCGTGTTAGCTGTGAGCAACAGTCTTTTGCTGTGTGCGGTTACATCGATTGTTCAAACAGTAAATAGTGCTGAATGTCTGCACTGAACAGACTGAGGCAAACAGCAGTGACTCTTTACATCAGCAGCAGTAACTGAGGGTTTCAGTCTGCAGGAGACCTCATGAGCAAAAGTACAGAAGCTCAGAAGACGCAGCCCTCTAATAAGAAGAGCAAGGCCAAGCTTGAATTTGTCAAGCTTCAGAGGTTCTGGGACAAAGCTGTGAGGATGAGACAGCAATTCACACTAACCAATGAGACGGAAAGGCTGAAGATCGCAAACATCCAGGCTCATCTGTGGAACACAGTGGAGATGATGTCATGGCTTCTGGGACAGGTTCATTAGTCTTCATTGTTGATGTCATGCACGATGGCAACACTACAATGAGCTCACGAGTCCACAGAAGACTTTCATCATTTTAGAGAAATGCAGCCAAAACTAGAAGAGCTCCTCAGTGGCAGGAAGTGGAAGGTTTTACACTGATTTCTAATATTATAAGTTAATATTTTCTAAACCTTTTGCTCACAACTGTCAGATCCAGATGTAAATACCTGGTTATTAAAGCTGAGACGTTGACCTTTTGTCTGTTTTTAATTCTGTGTCATACCCAAGTGTGCACAGCAGGAATGAAAGGCCTCACTGTTGTCGGGGAGCCTAAGAAGCTTTTACTGCTTTTTGACTGTCATAAAGTGCCAGACAGAAGATCAGGGTAGCAGATGCTGAAAAAACCCTGCAACCAGAACCGTGTTGTTGGTCCTGGTGTCTGTTTCTTTAATTGATCAGGAATTAGTGAATCTGAGGTTTTCTTCCTGGTGTTTGTAGCTCGATGGGTGACAGCGACTGTTAGCACTTTTGGTTTCATTGTTTCCAGCGTGACGTTTTTCCTTTGTTGATCTCAGCTGAACAAATAAATGTTCTAATAAGTGAATGTAGCTTCCTGTTTCCCCTCTTGTTGTTACAGTGGACCTAAGCGCTATGACTGGACTGGTGAGAGCTGGGTGTACACTCATGATGGCGTTAGCCTGCACCAGCTGCTTTCTGCCGAGTTTTCCATCATCTTTAATAAAAACGTGGACTTGTCTGACTTGCCCTATTCCTAAAGACGGACCGACTCATTCACTCACTCACATGTATGTACAGTATCCACAGTACACGTCTAACTCCTGGACTCATGCGCTGCTATGAGGAGAATGGAAATGTGTGTCAACTGCTGTTTAGATATCGGCTTTGCACGCTCACTGTGAGGTCATCACCTTAAGCTGTTCCAACATGTGAAAATGTGTTTTTCTGTTACCCTCCTCCCACACCATTTCAGTGGGCTCGGCCTCATCTTCAGTTGTGGAGCAGACCGACTGGCCCAAGTAGGAAACTGTGGATCTGCTGTGATTTTCCCCACACAGGAACCCTGTAGTTCATCCAGTTCTCTCCTTTTAAAGCACGCTGTTAAAACCACCCACAGCCGGGGAGCCTGTGGCTTCAGTCATCTTACACCAAGATGCTTATTGAAGCTTGATGATGTCATGAAGTCTGTCCCATTTTTTTATGCTGCTGTTTTGCAGCCGCGCTGTTGCCATAGTGGCAGCAGCATCCGAGCACTAACACTAACGTTGGCCGCAGCTTGACAATAATCTGAGCTCGGATGTTCAAATTCCCACCATACATGCACGCCGTTCGAGCTAGACCACCAAAGTTCACACACTTCTTCACGGACCCCTATAACAGGATTTTGGCCCACCCCTCCCCCTTTTGATTGCTGAGAATCTGCTCGTTGGGGAACAACATGATTTAAATCATGGAAGCAGCAGCTAAGATTTTAAAGGAGTCAACGACACACACACACACAAACCAGACTAGGCACATAAAGGTGTTTCACAAATGTATACATGCAAAAAGTAAATGATAAAAAGCCTCCATTCTTTCCAAAGGTTTGGAGAGTTTTTTTGTCCCGTTCTGAATTGTGACGTTGAGCACGTTTCCCAGAGAGCTCCCTTTTTAAATCGGTGAAGTCATTGTTAATGTGGTGAGCTGTGGGGGTTTCATAGCTGCTTTTTAAGTGCAGAAATTCCACTGACTGGGTTTTGACAAGGCACACCATCCTAATGACCTAATTAGTTAATGGCAGGAGTGTGCAAAGGTCTGCTGTCCTCCTTTTACCTTTTTCTTCATTTCAGTTCAGTTAAATTATTGAGACATGATGGCAAAAGATTCAATTCAAAACCCAACACTGAACACATTGTTTGAGTTCTTGTCAGATTCAGGCACTGTGGACACTGGACTCCAATGCTAATTCTGAATTGATCAATAAAGCTGTGTAAATGCTTTTCCTGTAACGTCTGTGTGAATGTCTTTGTCGCTGCTCAGTGCTCCAGCTCATGGCAGCCTTGAGCTGAAGGCAACTGGATTTCTGTTTGGCTTCATCGTGATGTTCCTCCTGACATTTCACAGACTTCTTCAGAACTGCAGGAGAAACTTGATGCCTCAGAATTTCAGTTCTCTGATTTGAACAGTTTTCATTTTGACTTTAATGACGTTCCCGACATTGAGTCATATTTGTCTTCAGAAGTGTGTGCTTTCAGTGTGACCTCATTCCTTACAGCAGGGGTGGGCAACTCCAGGCCCCGAGGGCCGGTGTCCTGCAGCTTTTGGATGCAACCCTGCTTCAACACACCTGACTCAATTAGCAGGACTGTGGAGAACTTACTGAGGAGGTGATTCAGCCATTTGATTCAGGTGTGTTGCAGCAGAGTTGCATGCAAAAGCTGCAGGACTTGGTCCTCGAGGCCTGGATTTGATCCCTTTTTTTTATTATTTAATAAATAACTTGAAAATAGCCTGCAACGTCACTGAAAACATGAATATGTGTATCTGCAAAATAGAAATGTTACTTAAAAGGAGGGTTGGTGGTTTGATTCCGAGCTGCTCCAGTAAATATTAAATACGTCAAAAGCAAAACAGCAATCTGATGTTAGGTAATCCTGTAACCGAGGGTGACATCTGCGCTCGTCACCCCACTGCTAAGTGGGTTGTGTATTCTCAGGAACATGAATATGTAATATGCTTGAGTGGATTCTGCCTCTCATTAGCGCCCACAGTGTTTTCTAGCATCACAGGCGCAGTGAGAGCCACAGTCACTGCTGATAGTTGCTGGTGTTTCCCACCAGCCCACCTCCCATCCCACCTCAGTCAATGAGGCTTTTCTAACGAGCGAGCTGCTGCCGTCTTTCACTGGGAACACTTCAACCCATTTCTACAACAGCAAGGCAGCAGTTTCTTTACCTTCAGCAGGGCTGAGTTCAATAAAATCCATCATGACATGATCAAAGGATTTTCCAGAAGGTGGATGTGCAGCAGGTGGTTGTGAGGTTGGTTTAGCACAAATCATACAAGAACAACAATCCTCATAGGTAGAGAATCCTTTAGTGAACCAGCGCTGGGTGACCGTAGCTACCTGATAACACATCAAAGCAGCAGGAGATGGTAGCAGAATTACCTCCGAAAGATCACAAATGCAATTAGAATTTTTCACAGATGTTATGCACCACTCCAAAAGTACATCTGCAGGTTGTAACAAACTGATCCTTCGCCAGCTTACAGCCTTCAGTGAAAGCCACAGGCTCGGTCGCTTGGGCTGGAAGACTGGTCCAGTGTCAGGGTCATGGATGTGGAACCGTCCACAAAAAACACAATATATTTTGGGCGTCAGAGTTTCATCCAGGTCCGGGCGAGGAGTACACGTCTATTAGGTCACCAATCGTGAAACTCTTGATCACTGAGTTTGATGACCAGAAGAGCAGTGGAGTAGCACGGCCAGTGTGCTGTGCAGAGATGAGGAGTTTTCAAGGGAAAAGAGGCAGCATGTGGAACAAGTTCAGAATACCCAACAAAAATGGCTTCCTCAGCAGCAGTCACAGGCCTGGGATGACGAAGCCCTGCAGCCACAGGATCCAGCTTCGCAGAGAAACAAGCGACGGGCTTCATCGTGCCCCACGGGACAGTGAAAATCTCTTTAACAGCCGTACCACAACAACAATCAGCAGCATATATGAGATCCCCACTCAAAGTAGATCAGGGAAGTCATTTGCTCTGATGTTGTGTGGCACTGGAATATATCACACACTGTGGACTTGAAATGTCACTGGGGCAATGACAAACTTGCCACCACTATTTCTGTAATCCAGCAGGTGTTTGGCAGCCTTTTCAGTGTCCTCTTCGGACCAAGAGGGCACTGAAATGATATTAAGGAATGATCAGACAATAGGGAGCTTTCAGGGAATACTCTGTAATCTTAAAGAATGCAGCCACAGCTCCGAGAAGCAGCCTCAACAATAGAGGTACAGAACATGGTCCATTTGGACTCCATGTCCTCAGGCTCCCTCGGAATGCTGTTGAAAGCCTGCCGGAGGTGGGAGTTGAAGATCTCGCAGACTGGCGCCTCTGACAGGTGTTCCCAGCACAAGGTGCACTGGATCTATTCAGCTTCAGATCAAGCAGGCAGCCCCTGCAGGTCTCACTCTCATTGCCCACATGAGCATTTTAGTCTCACTCAAGCACCCTGCCCAGTGACTCCCAGAAGAATCAGATCATCAGAATGGGAAATACTTTGTTGATCCCAGAGGGAAATTTCCACTGTTACAGCTGCAACCATTTATCACATCGAAAGAATAAACGCTCCCATATTTAAAATATAAAATAAAATCAAAAACACTAATAATTTAAACACAAAAAGGACACATTTGAAGTTTGTGCATGGCAGTTCTTATGAATACAGCGGGTGGATACTCTGTCAGCTGTCAAGCACAAACAACAGTTGGGACCCGTTCCCCAACCCAAGGCACAGAGAAGACACCTCATCCAGTGGTGAAATCTCCACGAGCTGAGGGGATCCAAGACAACCCACATGTTGGGATAATAAGCTGGAGAAAGGACGGGACAGAAGCCTCTGACATCAAACAGGAAAGTTCCTTACCATGCATGGAGAGTGCATGGACATGCCTGATTACCTAGTGTGTGTAATTTAAGGTCTCAGTGTTGTTTAGTTCTTTGTGGAAGGTGAATGATACATTGGTCTCCGTGGTAATCTGAAGATTTGGGGCAATGACCCCCAGACTGGAAGAGTGGCTCCAGAAGGGTGCAGTCGCAGGAACAGAAGCCTCAAGCTCCAAGGACAAACTCATTTGAAGACAGTGGCCTTGGACTAAATCCGTGTCTTCATGATTACAACCATACAACACAACATGTATCTGAGGGCCAACTTCACCCTGTGACTTGTTTTCGTTGTAGCAGTGGGTCCCAAAGTGTGGGCTGTGGCCCACCAGAAATTCAGTTTGAAAGTATGCATAGTTACATGTTTATATAAATGTATGTATTTCTATTTATATAAAAGGTAAATTAAAACTGGCAATAGGAAGTGTTAGTTTAAGATATTACTCATTATTCTTTTCGTTTTCTCCCAGTGGCAAGTGGGTCACATACTGGCGTTAGCACATTACATATGACTGGGTAGTATTAGCAATTAATAGTTGTTTATGTTGTTGTTTTTTATTCAAATACATTACTTTCTCTTGTATTTTGATAAGGATGAAAACAGGATTCTCACCAGGAAAATTTCCCAGACTGGCACAGCGTGGGGAGGGCGGCCCCCTGCCCTTTTCTGCTTTTTAAGTGGGCCACAAGGCGCTTTTGACTCTGGGAACCAGTGCATTATAGGATAACAATATTAATGATATATTTCCCACTTTTATTAAAATCTCTACAAATATGATTATTGAATCGTGCTGCATGTTAAAAGTTGAATGGAGGGTCCATGGTGATCTCTGTAAACATCTCTCTGGCAGCAGGAACATTTACTTAATCAAATGTCTTGTGAAAATAACAGACGTTAAACATTTGTTAACTCTGCCATCACATTTTTGTAATCAGCGTTTAACCTGTTACCTGTGAAAATGAAACAGTCCTGTGTCATATTTATTGTATTCTCACTATATTCTCCAGCTTTTGCCATTTTCACTTAGTGTGGCTACATTTACTGTCAATTTAGCATTTTTGTGTTCAAGGAAACAATTGTTTCATTCATAAGAATCTTTTCCATCTGCAAGAAGTGTTTCACTGGCCAAGAAGCAACAGACTAGATGCAGTTATTCATATTAATATGTTGAATAAGTACCTGTTAATGTGTAGATGCTTTGGAAGTCCACCGTTAACAGTTCACAGCACACAGGTGTCAGTTATCACTTGAGAACTTTTACACTAGTCGTATATTTGAACTTTATTGTTTTTGTACAAGCAATGTATAGTGTACATTCTTTAGGCAGTGCCCTCAAAACCAAAAACAGACACACAATTATATCATGCTGTATGGTGCTTTGTACATTCATATACATGGCATGATGCGGTCATACATTTGAGCTATATTATAGAGGCATTTTTGTACATTGCTGAATGTTTTACATTAAAGAAAAAAAATGACTGTATTTTTCTTTATGTTTGTTTATTCGAGGGTAAGAGTATGGATTCATGTCCACAGATATTATGATCCTCTGGTAAGACAGATGCAGACTGATATCTATTTTTGCAAAGCGTTTGCTAAAACACATCTTATGCAAACATTGTGCCATTGTTGATGTGGTGAAACAGTCCCATGTTATCAGCTTGTGTTGTGACACACTGGTTTCACATGGTTTTGTAGGTATTACAGTTTGAGCCAAAAGTTTGGATGTTGCACCGCAGTCAAAATTGAAGTCTGATTATTGTCTGTGAACAAAAGTCTGTGATTGTTCTTCACTATATTCTATATGTTTAAAAAAAACTACACTAACAGAAAATATGTGCCAGTGCCAAAACCTTTGGCTGCAACTGTAATTTACATGACTGGAATAACGAATACCAAAGTTAAACAACTGTGTGGAAACAGACAACTACCAAGAGTCAGCTACAGTGAAGCTGAAAGTGCAAAGCTTACAGTAATACTGGAAAAGAAAGTGCACATTCTTTCAGCTCTGAGATTTTTCATCAGGACATCATAAGTTATCCAACTCCAGGTTTTAAATGAGGCAAGTCTAACCTCAGATAAGCAACACATGATGCACTGTGAGGGTTCTCCCACCTACAAAGACTGGAGAGGCCTTTACTTTTTGTTGTACATGTAGGTACAACTGTGAGAGAGAATCTGAAAATAAATCCAGAAAATCACATTGTGTGATTTTTAAATAATTAATTTGCAACAATTTACTGCATGAAATAAGTATTTGATACAATAGAAAAAACAGATCTTAATATTTGGTGCAGAAACCTTTGTTTGCAGTTACAGAGGTCAGATGTTTCCTGCAGTTCTTGACCAGGTTTGCTCACTGCAGCAGGATTCTGGCCCGCTCCTCCATACAGATCTTCTCCAGATCTTTCAGGTTTCAGGGCTGTTGCTTGGCAACACCGAGTTGCTGAGGGGACCTGAAAGATCTGGAGAAGATCTGTATGGACAAACCTGGTCAATAAAATACAAATTAATTATTTTAAAATGATACAACGTGATTTTCTGACTTTTTTTTTAGATTCTGTCTCTCACAGTTGAAGTGCACCTAAGTCATATATGGAAGCAGTAAGAATATACTTAATTTTTTTGGCTCAAGCTTTATTAAATGAATGCCACAGTGTAATACGTCATGTTTTGTAGTCGTCTAATTGTAATACCTAAAAGCTTGTAACTGAAGGAGGGTGTACTTTCTTTTCACCACGATTCCAGCTCCACAGCAGTGCAGCAGTAAGTGTATGGAAAATGAAGGCCGCTAATCTTGGTAAAAAACGAGAAACATCTACTGTAATATTTTGAGTGGATACAGTAGAAAGAACGAGAGATTGGTCCCCTATGTAGTCAAATATACCACAACATGTCCAAACCTTTGACTGCTACTGTACTGTACATGGGCTTGGTGGAAGCTAGGCGGGAGAAGAGCAGCAGTATATACAGTCAGAAGGTCAGAAGCTTACATTCACTCATCATGGACTCATGGAGTGTGACTGTAATTTGGGGTTTTGAGCGATTTCTGTGAACTGTTCTTTCTCCAGGGCTGAATGACTGCACACGTCTTTGATGACTTTGAAAACAAGATTTAGCCACGCAGGTTTAAACTTTCGGATTTCCTTTCATCCACACTGGACCATAAACATACATACAGGCTCAGATGTATACATACTCGAATCTTTTAGGTGGTGCTGGAGGTTCTGTGCTACCAAAGCATCTGGTCAAGGTGCAACTTGCAGGAGGACATTAACCCAAATATCAGCTGGGTGGGCGGGGGCAGGGGCAGGGGGGTGGGGG
>VOQJ01042524.1:0-13561 GCA_015052665.1 Apistogramma diplotaenia | reverse complement strand
TGTCTGTGTGGAGTTTGCATGTTCTCCCTGTGTCTGCGTGGGTTTCCTCCCACAGTCCAAAGACATGCACTTTCTGGGGTTAGGTTAATTGGTCACTCTAAATTGCCCATAGCTGTGAGTCTGAGCGGTTGTCTGTCTCGTCCGTGTTGACTGCAGATCCAAACACCGTGTCTTTGTAAGATGCAGAAAAGGTGAGCAGGTGGTTCCTACATGTGTAGTTCCCACCGTGACGTATGGAGCAGGAAGTGTGATGGTGTGGGGGTGCTTTGTATTCAAATCCAAGGCACACTTAACCAGCATGGCTACCACAGCTGAGACATGCCATCCCATCTGGTTTGAGCTCAGTGGGACCATCATTTGTTTGTCAACAGGACAATGACCCCAAACACACCTCCAGGCTGTGTAAGGGCTGTTTGACTAAGAAAGAAGTGATGAAGTGCTGCATCAGATGACCTGGCCTCCACAATCACCTGATCCAAACCCAACTTAGATGGTTTGGGATGAGTTGGACCGCAGAGTGAAGGCAAAGCAGCCAACAAGTGCTCAGCATCTGGAACAAAAATCATTGAAAGAGGTGTGTCCAAACTTTTGACTGGTACTGTATCTCTAGAATCTCATATTGTAACTCAGCAACAAAGCAAACAGGCATGTTGTGATGCTAAAACACAAATTTTAAGGACTTGGTTTCAAAAATCCCCAAAATTGCCAAATCAAATTCTTCTGAAATTAGGTTCTAAGCCATTATATAAAATATACTGTAAGTGGCACAAAAGCGTCACACTGGGAGTTGCACTGCAGTTTAAAATCCAGTTTTACTACATTGTTACAAGCCCAATTAAAATCCAAAAGTAGCAAAGCAAACATCACAAAAACAACCCACAGCAGCAGCAGCAGCAGCAGCAGCAGCAGCAGCAGCAGCAGTTGGTCTTATCCACTCTTAAATGCCGTTGGCAGTCATTTGCATGCTTTGTCTTTGAGATCTCTCCATAATTACTTACTTCTTTTGTTACTCCTGGCGGTCTTTTCAACCTATCTGGAATACTGGGGGCTTGCAGATGTGTCCCCGACTTCTACAAAGCATGTTGACAGTGCTGTAGCACCTCATTTCATTTGAAGTGTAAAACAGGCCTTTTGCTCAGTTCTGTGGCCAAATGCAGCACAGTGACAAAGACTTTGAGACTCATTTGACTGAAACCTGTGATGTTGTTGCAGGAATGATTGTAGTTTGATGTCTCAATATAGGTAGGTAGGCAGATAAGTTATTACATAGAGCTCTTAAATATTTCTGCATATTTGCAGCACCAATTTAGAAATGAAACAAGGAGTTATGCTTCTCCTTTGGGCATATTGTTACGGATCTTTGAATTTGAAATGGCAGTGCAGCTGTAGATACACTCATCTGATTTCATCCTACTCAGTGATCACAGAGGAATACGGAAGGAAGGGGAAAGGAAACCACGAAGGGAAGAAACAGAAAAAGTATCCTGAAGGGATCCTTGGAGTCGCTCAGTGCTCTCCATCAAATTGCCAGTCAGTATAGCTTTCATAACAGTTGCGAGCGAGCTCTCGCTGTTTTGTTCTGTGATTTGAGATCAGTCAGGTGGAATTTCATCAAAGCAGACTTGAATAAGGACATTCATTACGGCTCAGCTTGATTCATTACCACCACCCAGCTCCCACACCCCCATGGGGAGACTTCAAAAGAAACGGAGAGGTTGAAGATGCAGGCTTCTATCACGCCGAGGCTTACATCATAGCATACTGTATCCACCATCTGGGAGGTAATTATGAGGTGATGTGCAAAAGTGGTTCGAGCTGACCATTGTGTGTTTGATTCACTTGAACCCGTGTGTATTACAATTGATCGGTGTATTCGCTACGCGTACACGATGTGTTAAAAGGCTGACACTAAGGCCAGATGCTGTTGCATGCACAAAGATGGGATAAAGCAGCGCTATCCTTGTATTGCTGTATACAAAAGTTAGTATGAAGGTCTGAAACTGCTTTAAACATTCAAAAATAAATGAGTAAATATATAAATATTCTCTGTGTGGCTTTGTAGTCAATTCAGTTGCTTGCAGTTTAACATTTTTGCGATTGTTTTGTTTGATTGTGAATGCTTTCACTTTAATATGTTTGCACAGCTGACACTATCTCGGACACCAGGTTTGGTGGGCTGCTGAATGCAGTAGTGAGAAGAGCAGCATGACTGAGATAAATGGGGAAATAAACACGACGCAGTGGTGGTGCTTGATTGGGTGTTTGTGCTTCAAGGATTGGATTTTGGAACAGGTCAAAAGGACTGCAAATGTTAACCATCAAATCATAGCTGGTCAGAGCCGTTGCCCGAATGGTGACAGAAACATACTTATATTGACAAGCAGCTGCTTAGAGTCCCATTTGTTCTGACCAAATAAGTGAAATCCATTCAGTCAGCATTACAGAAGACGAGCAGCATCCTGTTGTTAAGCTAATTATACAGAATAGATTGCTTTCTGATTGGACGTACTCTACTGACAATGATTTATATCTGATCCCTCCTAACATATGGTGTGTAGCTCTATAAAAATTGACTCCATTACATTTCCAGGGTCAGATTGTGCAACTGAAAACACAGACGGACACATTTAATGAAGTGTGTCAGTATCAGTATTGGCATTCTGGTTGTGCACATCTTTGCCCAACCATTTTTTTTTTAATTTTCAACTCTTGACTGTAAAGAATGTGTCTAATCATTCATGAGTCAAAAGTATCAATCTGGACCTACAAGTGAAGCATATACATGAGTGAATGTATATGCTTACTCACTTTACTGGCAACACACACAAGTGCATACTTAAAGGCAGGTGGCTAATGACGTAGCGTAAAGCAGAGAACACAGATGCACTGGTTGAATACATTAAAGCGTTCATCCAGTGACACAGCTGTGCTCTCTTTGATGCCTGTGCATGAAACTGCAGGAAATTACAGCAAAAGAGGGACGCTGTCTTAGCCGATATTAAAACAAGAGATCCACTCTGAAGTGTAAGGCAATGCCACGTTATCGCTGATTCATATACGTCTCTCTCTTTAATCAGTTATTTTTTAATGATGATTTCTTCCCGTGCATTTGGATTGAGTTTTTAGTTTGTAGCTGCCTTAAATGTTGCGATCTGAAAATGTCAGGAGGGCCAAAAATGTGCAGCATTTAGTCTTATTAGCTGTACTCCATGGGGATTTGTTGTGTGCCTGCTTGCAGGGCTTTTATTTTGGAAGAGTTCCTGCAGCCTTGCACGGTTGTGGTTATAACGCATTCGTAACCCAGCCAGAGTAGCACTAAGTGAGCAAAGCGCAAGCTTCATTTAAACCCCCGGTGTGTTTAGAAAGACCACTCCTTAAGTCAGTCGTGAGATGCAGGAAGAAGTGGAGGAGAAAGCTGCACGCTGCTGAAATATAAATGGGCTGCACATCTTTGTTTTAAAAGAGCAAAACGAAATAGCAGACCCCTCTGAGGGTGATGGTTAAGGCCAGATTTCTAACTAGATAACAAAGAGATCACGTAGTGATAAAGTGATTATCCCCGAGTTTGTTTGAGAGGATTAGGCCGTTGTTTTTGTTGCCCGTGCATTCGTATGCCACATGTACCAGCATACACAGTGGGCTAATGTTAGCGTGACCTCGGCCGACAGCAGAAAGTAGGTCCGTCACGTAGGTTTGCTGTCTCATCTCTTTTGTAATATTCCAGGGGAAAAAAAGGCAGCGCTACTGATTGTGCAGTTATTCAGCGTGCTACACTGCATTATGAATTATTTGACTTTATTTCCCCCCTGTTGTTCTATTATCCTTCCAGCTAAGCCTCTTCATTTCATCTGCCCCGGACAACTATGCCACTGTGGATCTCTCTCTGCAATTTATCCATCTGCAGAAATGGATCATACGGCAGTGTGTGTGTGTGTGTGTGTGTGTGTGTGCGTGGTCAGTAATAGGAAACGTTGTGTTTAAGGGTGATGATTACACTGGCCCTTGTGGTTTACAAGTAGACAAGGTAATGATGGCTGTTACTTTCTCAGCTATCTCCAGTCACTCCTCCTGAAGTGACTTTAGTGTGTGTGTGTATGCGCGTGTGTGTGTGTGTGTGTGTGTGAGAGAGAGAGAGAGAGTATTTGTGTGCTGAGTAGTAGGAAATGACTCTAAAAGCTTGGGGGTACTGCTTCTCATCTTCATGAGCAAAATTGTTTCTGAATGACAATGAATCACGAGGTCCACCGACTCGCTGTTGCAGTCATGCTCTCTAATCCAGATTCTCTAAAGCAGAGATGGCAAAAGTCACTTGCTGATTTTCTCACATGCTGCGAGCAGGTTCAGTCGTCTTGAACTGTTGGCCTTGACCTAGTTAAAGACACTGTCTATTGTCTGCCCTTAAAATGCCTCTGGGGACTGACTCACCTAATGCAATGTTAATGTGACCTGTGGCACTTAAAAAAGTAATGCTTTGTTAATATGGGCACCACTTAATTTCCTACACTTTGGCAGCTACAAAAAGAGACGATAAATTCACAGCCCTCCGCTGTTTTAAAACCGTCTCTGTCTGCTGAGCACTTTAGCAGTACACTGAATGTAGCATCACCCCTGAAGACAAAAAACAGGGGCATTTGACACATCATTTGACACATTGCCTACTCCAATCAGAGGCATTATTAGAGGAACAGGTATAGATCTATACAGAACATATAAATACAGTATAACAGTAAAATGCAGCATGCTTGCTGCAAAAAGAAGAGGCTAATGCTGCAGAAAATAATGAATTTGTGATCATCACAAGCACACTGAGTGAAAAATAGCTCAATTTAATGCATTTGTTTTTCCACTCAGCACTGCTGCTGCTGCTCATTTCTAACTGAAACGTTTGATACGTTTAAACATTAAAGGTTGCTCAGGTCTGAGTCTTTAGTTTGTTCCCAGATCAAAGTAAAATTAATGGGAGTTGCTGTGTCTCAGGAGGCAGAGCAGGTCACCAACCAATCGGACGTTTGGCGGTTCGATTCCTGGCTGCTTCGGGGCTACATGCCAAACTTAGCTTAGTTACTTATGGAAGTGCTTGTGTGGATGGGTGAATGCAAATGTATTGTATTAGCACTCTGAGTGCTCAAGTAGAGTAGAAAAGCACTATATAAGAACTAGGCCATTTACCATTTAATTTTATTGACTGAACAGCTTTTCTTGGTAATAAATATCCTATATATGTAATTGTAAATGTATCTGTGTTGTAGTGGCTGCAATTCAAGCAGTATAAAATAGGTTTATTGTAAGATTCATTTCTGCACCACCAACTGAATACATGCAAATTCCAGGGAGTAGTGCCAGTGCCACACGCACAGTTTTCAGTGCTGTAACTTTATAGCTGGACTTCATTTAATGGTGATCAAATGGCACTGTTCAACAGTTTGCAAAACCTGCTCTGCACCAGGTTATGTGCTCATCACAAGTTAACGAGGTGATTTACACAGGGGAACAAAGAGAACCACTTTTGTGACACTCAAAACTTGACATATCCATCTTGTTTCATAGTACACCCCTCAGTTTGTGTCCTAAATTTTTGAACCCTTGAATTTGACATTTGTTCTTAGGGCAGATGTGATCATTTTTGGAACAGGGCAGAGAAACACTTGGTATTTGCACAAGCTGTCTGTCCAGCCTGGTTAAAGAGATGCATCCATAGCTACTAAATGGGAGGCTAGTACCAGCTCATGACCGTAGGTGAGGGTAGAGACGTAGAATTTAAATGAGCTATAAAAAATTTTACTTTCTGTTTGGTGTTCATGATGGGAAAGTCAGCTGAAGAGAGATGAACCTTGTTTGTTCCCTACATGTTTATTACTACTGTAAAGTTGGGCGTTTTGCTGCGGAGGTGATTAACTCACTTCTGAAGTCGGCATCAAGTGGGCATTTGAGGAACTGCAGTGTTCATGGCCTTGTTAAATTTTCTTAGGTTTTAGCACAGTTTTTGTAATAACACTCCTGTAAACACATCCACATGCACTGCGTGTGTGCTAGAAAACAGAGGGTTGGTGACTTGTAGAAAATCCTAAGGAGGAAAAACAGCATGAAAGAAGCAGTTTGAAAGAGGACCAGAGATTTCTCCAGATATGCATGACGGATGCTACACGTCACTTTGCTCATGTCAATCATCGTCTTTGTCAGTGCATGTGTGTGAAGCGTGTATGGAGTATTTATAGCCTTTATGTTGAACTACTATGTGATGAGAATTGTATATTGTGCAGTCTACTATCCCGCTTACATAAAACATCAACACACACATATGAAAGAAAGGCTCCAGAGCAGAACTGTTTGTTTGAATTGTACTTGTTTAAATGAATTACTGAGGCATTTGTAGAAAAGAGAAAGAAGGAAACCAAAGCAGAGATGGAGGGCAGATATAAGCTTGGTTTAACTCTGTGAACTCTGAGATCTAGAACACACCCAGCCTCACTTGACTTGCACATCTGATTGTCACAGGCTGTGACAGTATTATCTGCTCTTACTTCTGCCTCCTAGGATGCAATGATTAAAGCGAGGGAAAAATAGATCAAGAGCAAGCGAGGAACTACAGAAAAAGGTTTTGCCTTTTATACTGAGTATCCTTAAGAGAGGTTTAGAGCAGCTAAGGAACATCATCGACCCCAAATTAGAGCTTAATATTGTCATTTTGCATTTCTTGGTTAACATAAAGCCATGACCTAAACGGACTCTGCATTTAGCTTTTTATTTTTACGTTTACTCTCTGTAACAGGACTCTTTTTTCCCCCCTTCTGATCCTTTAAAACATGCAAATGACAACAAAGCAGGAAACAAAGGCCACAGTTTTGGAACCGTTCGTGTTCAGTTGTAAAACTACTTGAGGGCACTACTGAAAAGAATCACTGGCTATATGGGGTGTGCAAATCTGTAGCTTTTCCATGGGTCTTAGGCCTGAGAATGAACGTGTTCACACACGCACACACACATATTTCTGTGCGCACCCACATATCGACACACAGTGGTACTAATCCCGGCCCGTTATCAGTAAGCATCAGTTTGTGAAGTCATGTGGACTGGTATGAGGCTACGGCTGAGCCTCAAACACTGTGCAGCTGAGATCCGCTGATGAGAACATCTCCGCTGGACTCATGTCATCCTTTCACACCCCGACCCACCACTGCCTGGGGGCCCACATTAGCTCAGAAGCTGTTTAGTGGAGAGGAAAGGCAAGCTATATTTAGCGTTGCATGTAGTCAAGAGCTGCTGCATTCAAGACACCAGTCAAAAGTCAGATGTAGTCCAAATTGTCAACTTGTGCCATTTTTCTGCCGCAGTGTTGTTTTATTAGGGTTTGCCCTCCAAAGAGTGCAAAGTGTTTGCTCTAGAGGCTCTAGATCAAGAACAGATTTAGTTAATCCTCAAATGTTTGCTTTATCTGTTGAACTATTGAACCCGACTTCACTGAATTAAACTGGAAAAACAGGCCTGTGCATCTCTGTATTGATTTATCATTTTTCTATCCATTGGGGGGTCAGGGATTTGCTCCACACTAGCATACGGCTGCATTCGTTCCGTCTTTCAGTGTGTTTTTAATTATTCATCACAGGACATAATGGATCAAACTGAACTCATTGTCTCTGTCATGTCGGTCAGCGTTTGTTTGGTTTTCTGGAACGTGGTTTACTTTGTCTGCAAACTGGCAGCCGGGTTCTGTCACCATTTGCATGGATGTCCTTTCAGGGTTTGAACTCTGGCCTCTGTGTTTCCCTTTTTAATGTGTTCACTAGTGTGTTTTGGTGTTAAAAAAATGTTTATTAGACTTGCAAAAGTGTTCACTCACCCATCTAAATAATTCAGGTGTTCCAGTCACTTTCACATGCACACTGCTTCTGCAAACATTTGTGAGAGAATGGATCCAGCGTGGTAACGTGGCAGGTCCAGTCATGAAATTTTCTCACCATTAAATATTCCACAGTCAGCTGTTAGTGGGATAACAAATGAGAAGTGATTGAAAACAACAGCAACTCAGCTATGAAGTGGTAGGCCATGTAAAATCACAGTGGATGCTGAGGCGCATAGTGCGCAGAGGTTGGCAACTTTCTGCAGAGTCAATCACTACAGACCTCCAAACTTCATGTGGCCTTCAGATTAGCTCAATAACAGTGTGTAGAGAGCTTTGTGGAGTGGGTTTCTATGGCTGAGCAGCTGCATTCAAGCCTTACATCACCAAGCATGTTGGATGCAGTGGTGTAAAGCACGCTGCCACTGGACTCTAGAGCGGTGGAGATGTGTTCTCTGGAGTGACAAATCACACTTCTCCATTTGGCAATCTGATGGATGAGTCTGGGTTTGGCAGCTGCATGTTCCCATCATTGTGAGAACAGTTTGGGGATGACCCCTTCATGTTCCAACATGACTGCGCACCAGAGCACAAAGCAGGTTCATAAAGACATGGACGAGTTTGCTGTGGAAAAACTTTACTGGCCTGACCTCAACCTGAGAGAACACCTTTGGGATGAATTAGAGTGGAGACTGTGAGCCAGGCCTTCTCATCCAACATCACTGTCTGACCTCACAAATGAGCTTCTGGAAGAATGGTCAAAATTCCCATAAACACACAAACTTTGGTGGAAAACCTTCCCAGAAGAGTTGAAACCACCATTGCAGCAAAAGGTGGGACAACAGAATTAGGCTGATTTAGGTGCTTGTTTTTGGTTGACTTTGGTTGTTACTTACTGTGCATTGTTTTTGGGCCATACCTTAAACTGAGGTATGGTGTTTCTTAAAGCTTCTCTTTGCCTGTGCTCAGGCAGTTTAATATAAAATAGCAAGTGAATTGATTTCTGACATGCTACAGCCTGCCATTGCTTTTAACCGATGCCACCAATATACTCACTCAACAGATCAGAGTAATGTTACCTGATGGTCCACCTTCACACTCTACACATTTTTTTTCCTTCCATCTCTCTGTAATCTGTGCAAATGTCAATGAAGATGTGGATGTGATACTTCAGCATCTAGCTAGTGCTGAGCTTTGCAGTATAGAAAAAAAAAGGTTAGTCCCTTTCATTTTATAGCTAAAGACAAGTGGGCTAGAAGAGAAGGTAGTGGAATGACGTCTCGTACACAGTGAGTGGAATGGAGAAGGTAGGAGAGATGAAATGATTGGTCCACAGACTGTAGTCGTGGCCTGATCAATGTTTTATAAGTATCACCACTTTTGTTGTAGGTTAGACTTATCTTTCCTCCCTCCTGTGAGTGCTAATGGTGAAGCTGTGAGTCATGCCGGGCTGTGTTGTTGAGATAATGGCCCATATTGTGTGTGTGTGTGTGTGTGTGTGTGTGTTGTTTGTTCCATTACAATTGACCAGCAACACAATTAACCAACATTACTTTTAATTTAGAGAGTATGAAACCATTTAATTTATGACATTTGAGGCTGAAAAGCAATCCTGACAGATTAGTTTATGTTGCTATAGTAGCAGATCTGCTGTGATGTAGAGCAGACACAAATGTGTTCACGCATGGCTTCCTCCAGATTTGTAATGTTTCAGCATAAGGGTGCACTGGAGCTTATATGCAATTTACTTATTTATTTGTTGTCAAATGGTTTGTATCTCAGACAGGGTGGCACAGTGGTTAGCAGAGCTGCCTCACAGCAGGAAGGTTCGAATCCACTGGCTGGCTGGCTTTCTGTGTGGAGTTTTCACGTTCTCCCTGTGTCTGTGTGGGTTTTCTCCCACAGTCCAAAGGCATGCAGTTAGTGGGGTTAGGTTAACTGGTGATTCAAAATTGCCCACAGGTGTGAATGTGAGTGCGACTGGGCGGACCCTGCCTCTCGTCCTATGGCAGCTGGGATACGCTACAGATCTCCCACTGTGCTGTACTCTGAATTGGATAAGTGGAAGATGGATGGATGGTTTATATTTCATGCAAGCTACAACCCAATCAGCTGGAGGCAGTACATAGACATGGAGGATATGGATATTTCAGTTTTCTTCTTCTTCGTTCAGCTGCTTCCTTTAGGGATCGTCACAGCGGATCATCTTCCACCATCTCACCCTCTCCCTTGCATCCTTTTTTTGTCACACCAACCACGCCCTCCTTCACTACATCCATGGACCTTCTCTGTGGTTTTCCTCTTTTCCTCCTGCTAGGCTGCTGTATCTTCAGCATTATTTGTCCAGTATTTGCTGGATGTTTGCTCTCCCTCCTCTGCACACATCCAAGTTTTACAAGACATTAATGAGACTTGCTATGATGTATGGTTTGGAGACAGTAGCGCTGACAAGAAGACAGGAGGTGAAGGGGGCAGAGCTGAAGATGCTAAGATTTTCTTTGGGAGTAATCAGAATGGACAGGATTAGAAGTGCGTACATCACAGGGACGGCTCAGTGAATGGCCACATGATCTTTTGCTCTTTAAAACGAGGTCACACTTTGCTCTGCCTCTATCCACGATGTATGCTGCTTTTCGGGGATTAAGAGTGATGCTTGACGTGATTTTTAAGCAGCGATGTGTGCTGGATAGTCCTCCGCTGTCAAGGTGAAAAGCCCAGGTTGCGTCATCTGTCAAAGCTGGTATTTCATTGGCTGAACTGAGGTACTACTGTGCCGTCAGAGTCATGCTATCCAGCTCATAAACAACAGATGTATAGGTATAACCCCTTGATACAACAATTTGGCACACAGATGCTATTCTCTCTGCTTCTTCACAGATCTTGAACAGAAAAAAAGCTGACTAATGGCAATCTAATAGCTAGATTTCTTATAGATTCCTTACCCTCATCCCTGAGTGAAATCATCTGATCATAGCGGACTAACTGTAAGGATCGCAACTGTAAGGCTGCAGAAAGTTCAAAAGTGACAATAAATCTTGTGACCTTCTCTCTCCCTCTGTAATGTCTCTGGACTGCTCCATGCTGTGCTCTGACTGAACAAAGGCATTCTGTTGCTTCTTTCTGAGTTGTCATTGTACTAGCAAATATAACCAAAATTACAGCACAGCCTTTATCTTTAACCTGTGCTATATGGACAGAAGTACTGGGCTGCCTACACATTACACCTGCAGGAGCTGCTCAGCCATGGAAACCCATGCCATGAATCTCCCTGTGCACAGTTTCTGTGCTGCTGATGATACCAGAGGTTTGTAACTCTGCAGCTATTGACAATTTCTCATGTAGACCATTGGGAAAATTGATTGCCCAACCCTGCTTTAGGTGGTCTGCTACTTTGTGGCTGAGTTGCTGTCTTTTCCATGGTGGATCGTGGAGTCTGTGAGTGAAGAAACTTTACAAACTGACTTGTTGCAATGGTGATTATCTGACTGGTATTTTCTGACCCCAAAAGTGGTATTTAGGAAGACCCTTGAGTTTGGCCAACCATAGACAAAAGTTCAATATTAGACAGTGAACCTGTTACTCTAACTACAACTTTATATCCTGCTAACTAGCTTAATATTGATGTAACACAACTTCCAAAGGCAGAAACATTATATAAGCATGTACAAAAGTGACCTAAAAGTTGCCCCTCTGTGTGGAAACTGCTCCCAGCCAAAGAGTTAACATCCTGTTAAACTGTCCCCATTTAAAACAAAACAAAAAAAAAACTTTTTCAAGCAATTTTTTGAGCTCATGTCAGCTTAATTCGCTACAGCTGATGAGATTTGCTAACGACAGTTATCAGAATCAACTACAGCCGGCTAGAAGCGAGAGGCCTTTTGTCTCCCTCTGCCTGAAATCAAGGATGGTTTAAAAGTCACGTGTCAAAAACAAAAAAATTCCAAGTGGTTGTGGTAAGAACTATACGTAGCTGCATAACTCCAGTATGATATCTAAAATAAACCCTGAATGTGAGCAGTTATTCTAATTAAATGACAATCTTTTTTTTTTTCTCATTCTAGTTGTTGCCTGCTTTTTAAGCACCTTAGCAACTGTTACACCGCTTCAAAACACCCACACACCTATTTTTGTAAACTCACACTCACATTTATCTAAGGCTAAGAAGATGGGTCGTTCACATGCCGTGACATGTAGCTACCATGCAGTGCAGTGGCTGGATAAATCCTTAACCTACATTTTTTTTTTTTTTTACATCTCAGCCTTAACCATTTTCCCATAACACCAGGAGGGAAGGCTTCTTGCCAAGCTTTCAATAATAAACGATTAAGTTGGGGGTTTAACGTGCTCCAGCAGATAATGGGTTGGAAAGAAGGAGGCCATCAAAGAACAAAGTGCTTTTAACCCAGAAAACCACCAGCAGGAAGTACGTAGCTTTTTAATGGTGGGGAGCTGTGACATCGCTCATTGATAACGTGGAGAGTTAGAGAGAGGTGACCATCACTTCAGATTCAAATCATATGTTACGATTACATAAATGTAATGTTAGTGGAAATTGATTATCCTTTCTAAATATTCTTTATAATAAGAGAGAGCCTCAAAGCCCCTCCTTTTGTGAAAAAGTAGGTTAATAAACCGGCTTTTTTTTCTACACGTACAGTAGGACAAAATCTGAGCATCAGCCTTTTTTTCCACATTTCAGCAACAGCATTACACATAACCGTCCTTTACCCATTATATTCACCATGTCTTCACTTGAAATGCCAAACCCTAGTTATTTTAGGTGATGCCTGGAGGGTCTTGGTTAAATTTTCCACAGTTAGCGAAGCAAAGTGTCTGAGTTCTGCAGTTCCAGTGAAATGACCGAGAGGTTGAGATTCCAGATCATTCCACAAGTGTGCTTCAGTAGATTTGTGACTCTTCTTGAGCTTTTTGGATGCTCACTAATCCTGATCTCTCTCTTATCCTGACTCTTAAATTCCAGAGTAGAGCTAGTAGCAGGTCGAAGCTTCAAACACCATCTGAATACTTGAAATCAGCATTCACTGGAGCTAATAGTAGTGGCACCTGTCAGAGAGCACTGGATGCATTTGCACTGTGAGGAAATACCTCAATCAGCGCAGGCTGGTAATAGAAATGTACTGTTCTGTTAAAGGATTGTGGCACAAAGGGGAGAAAAGCTGTGCAGCACTTACTGTTGAATTAGAAGGCATTTGTTGTAGCCATACACCCTATAATTATAACATATGTCATAACTGCTTATTATTTATTCACTAAATCTGAGGCTACTTGGACATTAATGGCTGACCATCTCTCAAATCTACACACAAACACACACACACACACACACACACGCACACAGATGCTAACCTAAACAAATAACCACAGAGTGCCCTGCAGTGTTGCCAGTCATCCTCTTTATGTCTGATGGCTTCTCATTGAAATGTCAGGCCTATGAAGCGACTGCTTCAGCGCTGAAAAAAAGAAACATTTGTCTCTTCAGTCTAGATGAGGATGCTGTCTGCATACAGATGTTGGCCCCGGAGCACTGAAACTAAGACCATATGGCGGAGGCTTCCTTTCACGTGCTCGATAGTGTCGATGGCAGGACTAACTAATGGTTATTCCTTCATTCTTTTATCAGCGTACAGGTTCAGATAAGAAGCAACACTTTATCTGCTTTTGCTTATTGGCTGAGGAATCCAATATTATGAGTGTGTGGGTTTT
>VOQJ01042523.1:0-28355 GCA_015052665.1 Apistogramma diplotaenia | reverse complement strand
CCCCCACTAAGATGTGGAGCCGATCAGGGGGGTGCAAAAGGAAAGGGACACTTTCATTTGGCAGTATGCATGGCTTATTTTCATGCAGCTGTTAGTAAAAAAAAAAAAAGCTAAGTATTTTGTAAAAATTAAATGCAAATGTGCACATAAAATAAGAATTGCTGTGCATGACTGAGTTCTGTGATTTGGGCTTACTTTATTAAAAATATATCCAGCCCTCTACTTCATGCAATGAATCAGACAGTACTACTGTGCTTTTGCAACTCTGCATGTGTGTGCTGTGGGGTGCTGCAGTCATGTTTGTGCTAGTGTCCCATTGGTATTTTTGTTCTTGAGCTGATATTTGATAAGACAGCCGATCACTAGTAAAATGCAAATGAGTGGAAGTAGGCAAAGGAGGTTACAGCTTTCAACCTGTGCGTTTTCCTTTGAAAAGCTTAAACTCCACAAAGCGTGCCCATCCAGCTAGGCATTCTTTTTCTTATTGGAATCATCCAGTAAGATCTTAATATGCAAATCAGCTCAGTGGAGCAGGCAGACTTTGTCAAGACACATCCCAGGGAAGAGGAAGTGCTACTTTGTGCCCTGCAATTTTTTTTCTTTTGCTGAAGAAGAGACTTTTAGCTTTTGCAGGAAGAAGCTGAATAAAGCTGAATAAAAGGACCTTTCAGCAGTTGGGAAGATTTTTTTAAACAGATTATTATATACATGACATTTAAATTTTTTATGTAGAAATTAATGAAGCATCTACACAGTGGATTCCACAGTGTAATGACTGTATTTAAAAAAATGGTGCATCATTTTCAGCCTCACGTACAACCCTGTGTCTTCATTGGATGATTGTTTTTTTTAATGCAAAGTACAACCAGGTGTTCTAATCATATTTCACTGGGGTCAACTGCCACCTCATGTTCCCACTTAGTTGCCAGGAATTAAATCAGTTGCTTTTTATGTCGTTAATTTCCAGGTACTCTCCCAGGTCTAGTGAGTGAGCAGCTAAGGATCAGCAGTAACAGCGGGGTCAGTCAGGTGTTTGGGAGGTCACGGAGGTTGCGGAGCTGGATGTGTGAGAAGGATTCATGGGCCTGAAGGACCATCTGGAGGATGGGACAGGCCACATCCTCAGTCCAGGGCTGGATCTGGACTACCTGCACGTGGAAGGTGCTGAGCGGCAGGCTGGGATTTTAGGAGCAGGTGCCACAGTTAAAAGCAGTAATACTGTTGGTAACAGAAGTATTACCTGTAGCATTCATTCAAGCAGCAGTAGCAGTTGCAGTAACTTTTCTGAGGAGAGTGCCATCTCTGACAGTGAAGATGAACGGCTCCAGACTGGGTCTGGTTCTGAATTTAAAACCTCACACCACGATCAGCCTCACCTACACCAAAGGGAGTCCTCCTCAGCCTCTCAGCCAGTCAGGCTGGACCTGACACCAAATCAGTCCCCTGGAGATCCCCCAGAAACTACTTTGACTGACCCCATCACAGACTGCCGCACAAAGGTGGAGTTTGCTCTCAAACTAGGCTACTCTGAAGAACTGGTGTTGCTAGTCCTGAGGAAACTTGGCCCTAGCGCGCTTATCAATGATATACTAGGAGAGCTAGTAAAACTGGGAGCCAAAACAGAGATGGATCAGCAAGGAGGTCCAAATATCTCGCAGTCTCCCTCCTCCTCTTTGTCCACCACAGTGGCCTCGTCCTCCTCCAACTCCTCTCTGGATTCTTCTCGGCTGCTCTGTCCATCCCACCTGCTGGAAGACAAAGAAAACCTTCGTCCTGTTGTTGTGGATGGAAGCAACGTAGCTATGAGGTGAGGAAAAGAAGTTCTGGAAAATGCTGTTTGTTTGGGGGTTTTTTTCGGGTTTTTTGGTGTTAACTCAAAAAGAAGTTATTGTTTTAGAAAAATGAAAACAGTGAACATTTGTTGTATGACAAAATAGCTTTATTTTAATAATTTAATAGTCACTGATTGTGTCTTTTAACATTTCCTTGTGTTTGTGCAGTCATGGGAATAAGGAAGTGTTTTCCTGCCAAGGCATCCAGCTGGCAGTTGATTGGTTCTTGGAGCGAGGTCACCGTGACATCACTGTTTTTGTCCCTGCCTGGAGAAAGGAGCAGTCACGACCTGATGCTCTTATCACAGGTAACAATTTGAAGTCCCAGTAAAACAACCATGTAAAGGATGTGCATTAGAGAAAGTCCTTTTGTCTGTGTTTAAATATGGCACCTCTCTTTGTTCAGACCAAGAAATCCTGCGGCGTCTCGAGAAAGAAAAGATCCTGGTTTTCACTCCATCTCGACGTGTGCAGGGACGTCGTGTGGTTTGCTATGACGACAGATTCATTGTCAAACTGGCCTACGAGTCAGATGGCATAATCGTTTCGAACGACAACTACCGTGACTTAGCCAATGAGAAGCCAGAGTGGAAGAAATTCATTGATGAACGCCTGCTGATGTATTCGTTTGTAAATGACAAGTAAGCAAATTGTGCTAAATTGGCGGGATTCTTTTGACCTTAATTATTTCCCTGCGCCTTTGTGCCTTTTGCATTTGTTCTTGTATTTCTCAACTTATTTATTGTATAAAGGATTTAAAGTTGTCTGCATTTGGAAGAACTCTTAATTTTGGATCTAATCTGAGTCTGCGTATTTAGATTCATGCCCCCCGATGACCCACTGGGACGCCATGGACCCAGTGTTGAGAATTTCCTGAGGAAGAGGCCTGTTATTCCTGAGCACAAAAAGCAGCCATGTCCTTATGGTAACACATGTACTTAAAAAGGAATTATGATCAATGTTTTTCAAAGATTAGTACAGTAAAATTAGATAAGGATTGTATGACATTGAACAAAAACTTTTTCATTCCATTATAGCAGTGAAAAATATTCTTGTTTTTTCTTCCATTAGGAAAAAAGTGCACATATGGCCATAAGTGCAAGTTTTATCACCCTGAAAGGGGTAGTCAGCCCCAGCGAGCTGTGGCAGATGAGCTCCGTGCCAGTGCCAAAATTTCATCACTATCTTCCAGAGGCCTGCTGGAACATGCCCTGATGGCAAAGAGCCAAAAAAATGGTCAACCAGAAGGAATGGCTGAGGTCCAGCCAGGTTGGGACACTGGAAAAAATCAGCCAAATCGGAGCCCTCGAAGCTCTTTCAGTGAGCATATGGAGGACAAACTTCAGATCTATTCCAAAGCAGAAGAACAGAGGGGTGGGAGAAGTAGTAGCAACATTGTGGGGCATACTGCTCCAGGGGGGCCACCTTCATCAGGACATCTGGAAAGATGGGAGCACCCTGAGGGAAGTAGTGGAGGCAGTTCCAGTGTTGTTGGGGCTTCAGGATCAAGAAAAGCAGAATCGTATCACAGATGCAGCTCTCCAGAGGTGGGCTACAACTCGCTAGTCAAGGCTTATTCAGGCCTCAGTCTTGTAGTGCCACAGAATCCTGAACACTTCTTTACGGGTGATCTACGCACAAGTTCACTGGCCTCAGACTGTAGCAGTGAAGACAGTGTCAGCTCAGATTCTTTCTCTCCTGACCCCGTGTTAGATGATAGTCCCAAGTGCCATCACCATCATCCTCGCCACCATCATCATCACTACTCTGGCCAGTACCCCCACCAGGGAAGCCTTGTTTCTCCTAGACTGAGCCAGCATTCTCCTAGTCGCCGTGTCCTTCCTCAAGGACTTTGGAGACCACATGGCTTTGGCATAGAAGACCTTCCATCTTCTATCGCCTCTCATGCCTCGCCACATCATGCCAAGACCCGTTCGGTCTACATCCCACCCCAGAAACAACTTCAGTTGCTGGGCAATTGCCCAGGGGAACCATCTCATCCTCAACGTCCACCCCAAACACCCTCTGCTCACTCCCACTCTCAGAGCTTCCCTCACAGCCACAGTCCAATGGGCTCCCTCTGGCAGGAACACAGGCGTCAGGACACCCCAGTGTGTGAAGGATCACCTATTCATTCTAGAAGAAACTACTTGGGGCTAAATCAACAACTTCAGCACCAGATGAATTGGGACCCTAATTATGAACCACCCCCTAAGCCTTCCTATGATCTGTTTTCCTCTAAGAGCCTTCCACAAGTCCATGGGAAGACTTGGCACTCTCCTTGGGGACAGCAAGTTCATTCATCACCCCATGGCCTTTTAGTATCAGGTCTTCCATCACGTACACAGGAGTCTCTTCCACCTGCCCCTAACCACAAGAGCCATATGCCCTCAGCAACCCAGCACCCAAAGCCAACTGCCTTGGGTCAATACCAAGACCTTAGGGAGAGGGTGTTTGTTAACTTGTGTGGGATCTTCCCTCCGGATTTGGTTAGGATGGTAATGACTAGGAATCCACACATGACAGATGCTCAGGAGCTTGCAGCTGCAATTTTGATGGAGAAATTGCAGCACAGTTGAAGTTGAAGTAAAGTCTTCACCCTATTTAAACTCATATTTATATGATTATCCTCTGTTAGCTTAATAATAGTCAGGTTGGACATACACAAACCAAAATCACAAGATATGAGACTCCTTTAGCTGTTAACTCACTGTTTTTCTTAAGTCATTCATTTTAATGCTACTTTTCTGAAGGGAAATACCAAAATTGCCGTACATTTTTTCTAGAAATATGCCTGCTATTTCAGAATCTATGACTGGGAAAGGTAAAGGTATATATATGTGCTTAGGAAGGCTTCTAAGGTGCTTCAGGGGTGGCAGTATAGCTCGTTATAAATTAATTTATTTGTTACATTTTAAGTTATTTATATAGTTTTAAAATCAGTTTTGGATTTTCTGGCACTTTTTGTTCTTTTTGTTTTTGCTTTCTTCTGATCGTTTCTTTTGGCAATCATATCAGGGTATATTTAGAGCTGTTTGTGCTATTTATCCATTTTCTTTTTAGCAACAGAGATGGCAACATGGGGTATGTAACTCTAGCATTTTCAGCATTAATATGGCACACATGTCTTTGTCACATTGCAAATACAGACCAAATAGGCTTAACTGTTGGATCGAGGGTTTCTTTCAGTGCTGACAGGTGGCAGATCAGTGGTTGTGAGATTTTGTGGATTTCCCCCAAAAGGGAAGTGAAACTCAAATGGCACCCACAAAAGAAGATAGCAAAAACTCCACTTGAAAACCCCAACCTGTTGTTCACTTCTGAATGAGAGTTATTTCCTCTGGTAGGATAACCCTGTCAGCTGACTTCGCGGTGCATCACGCACTGTTCCTTTCCATCGCTAAACCATATCAAAGTTGTAAATCAGGCAGAAAGTGTGTAAATTGAAAATGTTTAAGTGGAACAAAGATTGTTGGTATTATTTTAATTTAAATTAAGTGTTAATTTATTGTCCTTTATGTGTGTGAATGTTTGTGGTGTGTGAGACACAGGATCTCCTTTATCAGTGGTGTCACCAGCACAGAGGATTTATCTGCCTCTGACTCTTTGTAAACCCTTCTGTTAACTATACAGAGATCCGCAATTTGCCGTTTATAGGAAGTTGGAAACAGACGTTAAAAATCAAAACCCAGAATCACTGCAGTACCGCTAACAGTTGTTGAACTCAGAGGGTATTCAGGCTCTGTTTCAATCTCAGTGGTTTTGTAAAGACAGCGTATTAAAAAAAAATGGTTTAAATACCTTTAAATGATTCCCAACCATCACAGACCTGCTTAAATAAATAACAGCAGTGGGCCTACGTGGGTACGCATCGATAGTAATTTTAAAATATATCAGTTATCATTAAATAAATGTGTGCATGTAAACAAATTATAATATATATAAATTCCTCACTTGCCCTGTGGGCGGGATTTGTCCTTGAGGGAGCTTGAGGGTCCTGCGTAGTATCTTAGCTGTTCCCAGGACTGAGCTCTTCTGGACAGAGATCTCAGATGTCATTCCTGGAATCTGCTGGAGCCACTCTCCCTGTTTGAGGGTCACTGCCCCGAGTGTTTTGATTAACTCTGGGACCACTGTTATCTTCATCTTCCACATCCTTTCCAGCTATCCTCTGAGCCCTTGGTATTTGCAGCGTCTATCACGGCCTTCGTCCTTTGTTTGTCCATCACTAGGATGTCCGGTTGGTTCGCCATCACAAGTTTGTCTGTATCTGAAAGTCCCACAGGACCTTAGCTCCAACATTCCTGCCAACGCTTGTGGGCGTATCCCATTTTGACCTCAGGTCTTCCAGGTCATACTTGGCACAGATGTTCCTGTATACCATGCCTATATATATATAGGCATGGTATAGACGGGAATATATATATATATATATATATATATATATATGGGGCATCTAAATATATATTTAGTATTTTGAAAGTATTTTTAAGTTGTGTTTTCTTAATGCAGCTTGCTTGGAGCTGTGTGTGTTTTTGAATGAAATTATGCTAATTTATTTTTTACTGTCTCTGCCAGTGAGGTTATGTTAATACCAGACTAACTGTTGGGAAAGCTAACTCTCCTGCCTCGTTAGCTTAAGTTCAAGTAGCCTGATGACACCTCTTAGTTGATACAAATTGTATCCTATAAACTTTTTTTATTAAAAAAAAATTGTTTTATATGAAAATGTGTGAAAAAAAAGATTTTCAGTTGAATATTTTTATGTGGCAAAATATTCGGCCCACGGTACTTAGGCTTTTATATAACAGGGATCCGTTTCCTGTTTCCAAGTGCAGTAAAGTCTCAGATGCACTTTTTGGATATAGTTATTGTGTGTATTGTCAGTGAACTGAAAGCGTGGTACAGTGTAAAAAAAATGATGACATCTCTATTGGTTGGGCAGTTGGCACAAGCTTATCAAACTAAATAAATAAATAATAATCAGGGTGAAAGTTGTAAGGGGCTTGGAGCCAGCAAAAACACAAGAGGTATTAATGTTGAACACTTTTTGTTTCCGTTGTTCCATATTTCTTAAAACCTGGACAGTAAAATGCAAGGCATGAACAAATGTGAGTAACAGTCTTATATTGTCATCTGCTGAAGGTAAATGTTAACGGCGCCATAACCCTGCAGGTCTGGCACTGTGCGCTAATGTTTGCTAAACTGGTCGAGACGCTGCAGCATAATTTAACAAACTTCTAAAGTTATTGTGTTTACATTCTCATGAATATTAACTTTACCCAATGTATGAGGATGAACATATTTTTCTATTACTGCAAACTTTTTAAAGAGGTATTTTTCTAAATGTATTTTCCTGTATTGGTTAAAGTAATCGGTAACTGTGCTAACATTATACTTTGAATAATGTTGATGATGTTGCTTGAAAAAGTGAGTTCAGACTGAACATGAAGCAAATTTATGTCTTGCATTATATAGTTACATTTAAACTATATACTTGAATAGCCAATACACGCTTACGGGTGACATTTCAAAAGAGTGCAGTTCTGTTATTTTGAATGGATTGCTCATCACAGTTCACTGACGGCACTAGCAAGCGGTTCCAAGTGAAGTTACGAAGCCCTGAGTGTTTACTAAAGCTAGCATACTCTAGATCAGAGGTGTCAAACATAAGGCCTGGGGGCCAGAACCGGCCCCTCAAAGACTCTGATATGGCCCACTGGATAATGGAATCCCTGTTTTTGTCACTACTATAGAATTTATTTTTTTACAATGGCTTCACAGTTAAACTAAATTTAAAAAAGGACATTTTCTGGTCCAGAGGAACCTGGTGTGGCCCACTGAAAACTGAAGTGAGCTACATGTGGCCCACAGTGCAAAATGAGTTTGACACCCCTGTCTTAGATTATCAGCTCCCTTATTTTAAAAGGGGACATCACAGCGACTAGATGCAGATGTTCAGTTTCGTGCAGATTTTATGCCAGATGCCCTTCTTGATCAATTTTATAACGCCCCAGTAAAGGTCTAGAGACTGGTCTGCAACCATCTGGCAACCACAGGTTGTAAGGGAAGAAATTATATTCTTTGACCACTTGGTGAGAAGTTTCTGGAGGCTGATGGAAATAAGACCATTAAAGCCCCAGTCACACAGACCATGAGACTGGTAATAAGAATATGGCTGGTAAAAACCTCCTTGTGATTGCTTTAACTGCTAATAGACTGCCATTAGTTTGCATGGAACACACTGACTTGCTGGTAGCACTGAGGCACAACCTTTACTTTGAAAGCAAACAGTCTTCATTTAAAGTTTGCATTGCACTTTTTTCAAGTTTTACTGAAACTTAGCCAGTGTTTGCAGACAAATAGGCATCTTCCATGCAAACTACAGACAACAGCAGTAATTTGCTGACAACCAAAGCAATCATAAGGTAGGTCTTGATATAATATAATATTCTTTTTGCGGTTGATTTTCAGCTAGCAAGCCATCTGGGAACACACATTTTTTCCTCAGGACAGGTGATTGGATCACATCCAACAAGACAGATGACTACACCTGGAAGTCTTTCTGCAACCAGATAATGGCTTATTTTTTCAGAAGCTACATCAACCTTTTATAGTGTCTATATATTTTTAAATCAGGATTGACTACATACTTGAAAATAACTAAAAAAAAGAGCCTCAAGCTATGTTTTGTTTTAACAAAGTCATACAATGCTCTCTTTCCCAAATGAAACAATTTTTAGCTAATCATCCGTTCTCTCTAACAGGCAAATCATCACAGAGGTTTTGGGAAAATTTCATTAAGCTAATACGCATTTAAACCTGAGGTAGATCCGTGCATGAATAAGAGTGATTTGCCTCCAGTTCAGTCTGAATACACTTTTAAGAATTTGCATGTGAGGTTTGTCTGCACAGATGAAGAGCCAGTTGTTACTTGATGCTCATTTGACTAAAATCCTGATGTGTATTTGTATTTTATTAGGTGTTTTGTCAATAGGAGAATTGTAAAATGCAAACAGTCCCTGTTTATCACAGTTTATTTTTAATGTGCTTTAACACAGATTCATTTCTGCAACAGAAATAAGTGCCATCTCTTCAAGGACCAAAGCCAAGGAAAAGGCTGTTTATTCCTGATCTCTCAGGCCAGTCGTACTTATATTAAACCAAAATAAAAACAAAATAAATAAAAAAAATATCAAGTATTTGACCTTTGCTGCTGTTTCACTGTACATCCTGCTGGGAAATAAAGATTCATTCAAAAATAGTCCAGGGCTGTGGTGCCAAATACCAGTGATGATTTATTTACAAAGGGAAAACCTAAAAGTCAGACACCTCAATGAGGGGTTCTTGCAGTCGAGGTGGAATTTTTTGGGGTGCACTTCTCCCTTTAGAGGAATGTGTCACGGCAAAGAAATATAAAGTTGTTCAGAGTCCTTTTTGGTTTAATGTACAGTACTTAACAAACTTCTTGAACTGACTGACAAGCTTTTCCCTGTGTGAGTTTTACTGTTCATCCTTTTTATTTTATAAATCCATCATTGTGGAGTAGTGTTCTACTCAGTTAAGCTTTAGCGATTGAAACCCAAAACAAAAGCAGATGAAACAAATACGAAACACCTACAGGATCAGGGAAAACGTGACTGAATAAGACTTGTTCTTGTGTGTGATGTAAAAGTGACCAATAAAAGCCTCACTAAAGCTTTCACGTGCTACTTGGTCCATGTACTTGGTATAGTTTGCTATAGCATGATTTGAAATAAACTTACAATTTACCAATATGAACATAATTTTGTATTAAATCATGTAATTTGCCTACATTGAACCACATGTCACCAAAGAAACTTCCATGATCAAACAATTGTTGATTTTAGAAGAGATTTGTTTGACACCACTGCTGCTGTGTTTACGATTACTGCTCTTCCTGTTTTGTTTTTTTCTTTGAACATTTAGCTGCTGTAGCAGGAAGCAATGAAAAGTGCTGCAAAATGAAAACATTTCCGTTAAAACCCTATGAAGTTTTTTTTTTAAAAAAAAATAGCTTTGTGAAAAATGTATTTTCCACTGGGCTTTTTGCAGTCATGCAAAAAACCTAAGTACATTCCATTGATTCAGTAGCATGTAGAAACCATCTTTAGAAGCAGTAACTTGAAGTAACTGTTTTCTGCATGACTTTGAGTCTTATCACGGAGGAATTTTAGTCCACTCTTCGTTACAGCATCGCTTCAGTTCATTGTGGTTTGCAGGCATTCATTTACGCTCTTAAGCGCAGAACACTAACACGGGGATTTTCACCCACATGAAAGTGATTGTGTTTCAAAACAGTGTTCTCTCTACGGTTCAGGTCATGACATCAGGACACCTCCACCGCTGTGCTTGACAGTTGGTATGAGGTTTTTGTGGTAATGCTATAAAGTTGTGTTTGGTTTTCACTAAATATGGTGCTGCATTATAGCCAGACGTCTCTAGTTTCTTCTGTCCAAACACTTCTTCAAACACACTTTGTAAACCTAAACTGTGCTCTGCCGTGTTCTTTTAGAGAAAAGATGCTTTCTCTTTGACTCCAGCGAAAAGTCAGACATGACACGTGGGCTTTAATTAGCAACTGCAGGAGTCCTTTAGTTTAATGACCACACTATCTTTGAAGGTGCACATCTGGCACTCAGTCTGTCTCATAACTGAGTCAGCACTAAGATGATACTATAGGTATATTATTGGAAATATAAATTCATTCTTTATTGTGGGAAAAAAATATATACCAAAACAAATGCCTCAATGGACAAAATGCCAAGCAAATGTAGTTTGTTATGTGCCTGCTCACAACTCTTTGCGGGCATTTGCGAGCTGACAGCTACTCAAGAAAACAAGCTAACCGCTGAATGTCTCAGACAGCATAAATGTACCAAAACAAAACAACATTGGTGAAAGCGAGAGAAATGACACAAGTAAGGCAGTTAAAAAAAAAAGTTTTTTTAAGTTGTTCAGCTGAAGACAAAATAAGTAAAAGGTACAGATTAAAGCGTGCTCCCAACATCAATAAGCTATAGCTACAAATCATCATTTTATTGTTGTTGAATAAAAGAAACCAATTCTGTCCAGTCACATTTTCTCTAAAGGTTGTGATACTGTTTAATTATCAAACATGCAAGCATTTTAATTGACAGAAATGTACAGGAGAGGATATGCTGCTTGCTGTTTGTCCAGACTGATTAAAAGACATGTGCTTCATTGGGGTGAGGGCAGAGCTCTAAAAAGCAGAAAGCTGAGTGTGTGGCTGGACAGCCGCTGCGAGGCAGAGCTTTGGCGAGGCGGAAGCTACGAGGCCCGGTATCCCGTCTTTCTCCTGGGTAGAAAAAAAGGTAAGATATCCTGCAGTGGCAGCAGGTTTTGGGCTTTACAAGGAGAGTGAGGCGTTGGCATGGCAACGAGACAAACCCATTTGTCTCTTTTCAGCAATGTGTCCATCCACATTTCCGGGCTCACATGGACTCAAACTCATCTATGCGCTGCTTGGTGTTGCCCTGGCGGATCTGCCGTAGGGTTTTGTACTTGTCTCTGCCCGCTCTGACATTTTCAGCATGTAGCATGTCGTTCTGCGTTTTCTTGGTGTCATCCCGAGCCTCAGCCAACTCTGAACTCAGAGCCTGGACAGAAGACAGAAGGATATGATGAGCAAGCATTCACCTAAGTTCAAATGCGTCTTTGGTCGCATGAGACATCTGCATGTCTTTGGTTACATTCTCATCAATTTGCACAGAAAACTTTGGCTTTTTCAGTCAGGAACATAAAAATAGTTCAAAGCACTGTAAATATTGATGAAAAGATGTAAAGATGAAAGTGACTCATGAATGAAGGACTGAAACGATGGAAACACTGAGTGTTGTGTACATCCATTACTCCACTCCTGTGACTGTCCAGTATAGTCAAACATATGCAAAATTACATAGAAACCAACTTAAAAATTAAAACTTTCACTCCTATCAGGCACCATCGCACAATTCCAGTAAGATTCAAGGCTCACTACCTTTAACAGAATGCCTCACCACTGACATAGTCACCAGATCTCAATGCAATCCAGCGCCGCTGGGATGTGGTGGAACGAGATTCTCATCACTGACATACGGCCAAGAAATTCTGCCAGCTGTCAGCTTGTGTTTGCTCTCATGTCATAAGAAGCATCTTCTTTAAAAAGTGTTTCACTGTTGCTGTTCAACAGGACATTGGTACATCTGAGGCATAGGAAAGCAAGGTGCCAGGCTGCCTCATGCTCATGTTCACAGCTGCTTTGAAGGCCGATGAACTGTCACTGTCACCAAATCTGCTCTCACATCTGTTGTACATTCAAAAATGTACGACGGTTAAGACATACAAGCTTTCACCACACAGATGGTGAACGGGCAAGTTTCTGTGAATTTAACTGCAAAATTGACAGTAAAACTCTCTGCAAACAGACAGAACTTTTCAGCGTCTTTACCGGAAAATAACTAAACTAAATAGATTTTAAAAAGGCATATTCAGAAATTCACCAAAACTCTGATATTTAAGAGGAAGGGTACAATAACTCCCTGGAGGATCTGACCTTGCATTTGCACTGACAAACACTGAGCTTTAAAGACTTGACAGATTACTTGGCACCATAAACGTGCAGGCCTGGTTCCTCAGAGGTGGTGCTTCCGTTGCAGCAACCTGGCAGCGAGTGCATACCTGCCTGCCAGCGTCTATGCTTCATGCTTGATGATGTTTAATGGTCTCATTAAAATTGCAGGAAAAAATATATAGCCCTACAGCTCATGTTGAATGCATCTAAATCATTTTTTAAAGCATATGCAGACTCATCGGACACTTTATTAGGTACATCTGCTCAGCTGCTCTGCACAAATATCTAATCAACCAACCACATGTCAGCAACTCAATGCATTTAGGCATGGAGACAGTATCAAGACCACCTGCTAAAGTTCAAACTGAGCATCAGAATGGAGAAGAAAGGTGATTTAAGTGACTTTAAATGTGGCATGGTTGTTGGTCTGAGTACTTCAGAAACTGCTGATCTACTGGGATTTTCCCCACACAGCTGTCTGGGGTTCACAGACAACAGTCTGAAAGAGAGAAAATGTCCTGTGAGCAGCAGTTCTCTGAGGCTGATGTCAGAGGACAATGGTTAGACTGCTTTGAACTGTTACAAAGACAAACCACTTGTTACAGCCAAGGCATGCAGAAGAGCATCTCTGAAAGCAACCATGTCAAACCTTGAAGCAGGGGGACTTCAGCACCCCGAGTAGCACTCCTGTCAGCCAAGAACAGAAAACTGACAGTGAGTTCACTGTACTCTAACGTTTCCACAGTCACCAGATCGCCATCCAATAGAGCACCTTTGGGATGTGGTGGAACATGAATGTGTAGCAGGCAAATCTGCAGTAACTGTGTGATGCCGTCACCTCAACATGGACCAAAATCTCAGGAGTGTTTCCAGCACCTTGTTGTAAGAATTAAAGCAGTTCTGACCTGGTAGTAGCAAGGTGTAACATGGATCTCTGGATGGATCGGATTTTTGCCATCACCCCTCCCAAATAAAAACTCTAGGCTCACTTCTACCTGTAGCTGTTTTTTGACTCGCTCGTTCTTCTGTGCCTCAGTGATTCGTTCCTCTTCGCTGCGGTGGCTCGTGACGCCGTCACTGAGAAGCTCGGCGCTGGCCTCGGCATTCGTTTCGTCCTGCTCATCGTGTTCTGGCGCCGGTGGAGATGTCATGGCTGTCTTAAGTTCTTCCCTGGTCTTCTCCAAGTCCTCTTGTGCTGACAAAGCCTGGCAAAAACACACATGCATACTTAGACATAGAAAGAGAAATGGAAACCACTATAGACACTAAACATTCATATTTTTTTTAATGCTCCTTGATTATTGTTCAAGTATAACTTTTTTAAAAGAAAAACACACACACACACACACACGGGCTACATTACTTTGTGTTGCCATTCTGTTGCTTCCTCTTCTTTTTTCCTCTTCGCATCCTCAAGCAGAGCAATTTTGGCAGTGAACTCTGCTAACTCAGCAGCCTGTTGAGAATAATAATGATAATTCATCCAAGTAAAAAGATGTCACAGGAATAATTAACAGTCCAAACATGCAAAGCTGTTGGCAATTTAAAATAATGTGAAGCAGAGAGTAGAGAGAGTCACTGAATCGGTTAAATATGAAACGACATCCTTCACAGTCTCAGAATGACTCCTGTTCTATGAGAGAATAAAAGACTTTTCACAGACATGGTGATATCTTCACCTGGACAACAGCACCAAAGTAAATGACTGTATGTATGTGTGCACAGGTACCAGTTGTTCCTGGGTCTTCATCTGGTCAGCGGCCTGCTGAGCCAGCGCTGCCTTGGCCTCCTCCGCCGCCTGCCTCTCCCTTTCCAGCCGCTCTGCTTCTTCCTTCGCTCGCTTCCTCTCCTGCTCCAACTCCAGCGCTCTGCGAGTCTGCTCCTCCAGCTCTGCACGCACACACACACACACACACACACGCATGCACACACGCACGCACACACGTAAACAAATATATTCTGTTGGCCAATTTTTTTTTTTTATCTTACAGTAGATGATCATGGGACCACTTGTTGCTACAGGTGAGACAACTTTAACATGTAAGAGCACAGCTTCTGCAGCCACAGACGTTAGAGTTTGGTTAGATATTGTTTAAGGTTCTTATTCAGTTAGTTAGTACTGTAGTCAGCCTTTATTGTTTGAAAATATTTAGTTTTCATAATCCACCCTGGCCTGGGGCTTTCTGTGTGGAGTTTGCATGTTCTCCCTGTGTCTGTGTGGGTTTTCTCCGGGTCCTCCGGTTTCCTCCCACAGTCCAAAGACATGCAGTTAGTGGGGTTAGGTTAATTGGTGATTCTAAATTGCTCATAGGTGGAGTGTGAATGGTCGTCTGCTGACCCGTACAGGGTGTACACGTTTATGGAAGCAATATGAGTGTAAACACCACCTGTGTTTGTTTGGTTTTTTTGCATGTCTGTTTTTGGACTTCTCACTGAAACAATATGGACTGTTTTCATTACTTGTCATTGCTTAGAGGGTCACACTGGTGCCAAAGGAAGTGAAGGTCCGAGTCCAGACTTGTGCAACAATTTCTTAAGTGAGATGTTTTTTTAGTGCAAGCAAAATACAGTTTTCTTTTCACCATGTTAAACCAACAATCAGTCATCAGTGTTGAGTACAAGCTTATCAAAAGTCAAAGAATTGAGAGAGAGAAACATCTGTGTCCCAGGTAGAAGATCAGAGGGGTGCCCCACAAAGTCAGATTAATGACTTAGTGAGCTATGCCAAGTTTAAAAGGCAGTGTTTTCTTATTACCTGGCGAATTCAGTGTTGCAACTTATGCTGAACACACAACCTGGTTCGGAGCAGGTCACGTTTAGAGTCTGCAAAAATATTATTTCCCATAAACATTATTGCAGTATATTGTGTAATTGCGTACATGTATGTGCTTTACCTCTGTGGCAGTAGCCAGTCAGATGCCAGGTTAGTAAAGATCTTTGTTACAGTCACCATATTTGGCCTGGACGGCATAAGAGTGCAGTCTGTTTAAAATCAGCCGGAAGCACCACACTTTCACTGATTCCTTTACTTACAGCATGTTGTAAGTGCAGTATAGATTCTCTAAGTTGTTAAGCCACATCTTACTAAAACCGCATAATGAAGCACAAACTGTGCACATTCACAGGGGACTATGCCTGTATTCATTCGATTATGCAGTGAATGTATAAATGTTGTCATCCTTGATTTAAATCTGTTGCTACAGTTACTAGAACATAGAGTAAAAGGTTAAACTAAAGACATCTCCTTTATTAGGCTGGAGCACATTAAACGTTCATATTTGAATCTATGCAGTTTAAAGCTTCAGAGCTCTGGGGTGCAGCTGTCACCTTAGAAATAAACAGCAGCACCAATTAAATTACCACAGATTAACAATTTTCTGCAGCATGAATTGCTGGTCTTATTTGCAACAGTGCATGTTCTATAAAGACTGTTAATCACCACTATGTCATGATCAGATAATGTCTTTGATTGGAGTAGGAGAACTGTTGAAATGCCCACAGAGCCTGAAGCAGAAAGCCTAACAGAGAAACCACCACCATGATATTGATTATCTCCAAGTGAGGTTTTAGGTTTTGCTGAGCCCTGCTGAAGCAAACAAAGCCTGGCTGTGCACCTCATTTGAAGTGTATCCCTCCATTACCCAACGCGTGTGCTCGCACACATACACCGTATGCGTGAGCTGGGTGCAGTCCTACCTTTCTGAGCTCTCTGTGTTTGCTCTTCAATCTGCCTCAGCCTCTCGATAAGCTCATCCTTCTCTCGCTCTATTCGCTCCTTCTCTTTCTCTGCAAGCTCTCGCTTTTTCTTCTCATTCTCCAGCTGTGCTCTGAAAACCACAAAGAAAGCAAACACACAATACAGGTAGTGAGGAAACCGTCGGCTGATGACTTTGTACCGAGAAAAACAAAGAAGAAAGTTTTGAATCCTTGTGTTGAGTCTGGAATCCTGCTGCTGTGTCTGCAGCTTTAATAATTAACCGTTTTATCCCGTTTCACATAGAAAGCTCTGTTTCTTAAGTACATGTGAACCCACTGATATGCAGCAAAATATTTCCCCCCCCCCCCAGGTTTTGTATGCACACTCAGACCAACAGTGCATCAGCATTACTTAGAATAACACTAATACATTCAATAGAAAACTTTTAGCATTTTGTTTATTGAAGTGAAACTAAACCCACCAACACCTACGCTACACCTGCCTACATACAACTGTAAACAAAATTTAGTACAAACTGAACGTAACGCTGGACACACTGAGGGCACTTCTGAACATCACCACATCACTTACTAGCAAACAGAAACAGAATTCTGTGGAAATTGACAGTCAACAGAACAAAGCCATGCTGTTTTCTCCAGTCACAGGGTCAGCCCTAAAAGACAGCAGCAGCACTGCCCCCTATTGCTCAAAGTGTTACTAGTACGTTGTCACTGCTGAGGCCATTAAAAAAAAAGGAAAACTGTTTTTTTTTTTTCCAGCTGGGATAAATTGATGTGCACAGACTAATTAAAATCATAAAAATGGAAAAACAAGCTGTACCTCTCCATCTGTTTGTGGTGCTTCTCCTCCCTGGCCTGAGCTTTCATCTGCTGCACCTCTATGGTGTCTGGCTTCCTCCTCCTCATGTACAGCTCATGGTTCCCCATACATAACGCCAGGATACGCTTGTTGATCCGCAACCGAGGCGCGTAGAACACAAAGTCCTGTAGGATGCACAGATGGCAAAAACGAGGATTAGTGAGTAAAACTTTTACTCCTCTGGGGGCAAAAAAGTCACACATGAATTCATCAGCACTTACTGGAGCTTTCTTGTCGATGGGCTTGATGACAAATTTCTTGTCGTTGAATGAAATGTTTCTGATCTCGCTCCACGGGAAGCCGATCTTTGGTGACAACCTGAGGCAGCGGACACACGACATTTCCATTCATTTAAGATGAATGCCAAACATTTCAGGCTTTCAGAAGTTGGGTGCTTCTATGTTGGCTGTGTGCACCACAGTTTATAACCACCGGGGGGCACTCCAGAGCCACATAAAAAGCTGGTAAATTCCCTCATTTACACTCCTTTATTTTTTAACCTAAAATGATTGAAGCGGAAGAATGTGGATTTAGGGAGCTAAAAGACACAACTGAAAAAGGTTTTCTCATGTAATTAAGTTCTAAACTCAAAGATGCCTGTCCAACAAATATTGTGAAAGAATGATCATGTCCATGGAACAGCACACAGTATACATCAATTAAGTATGTAAATGTATTACTTGTCCTCATGCTCGTAGATGTTCAGTCCAAGGGCGTCAACCCCGAGCCACAGCTCTGTGCCCTTCTTGTTTTTAATTTCAAAGTAGTTGACGCCATACATCTCCAGGTCCTGCGCAATCTTCAAATACTCCATCATTGCGTCCTCCCTGCACACACAATAGCAGGCGACAGTTAACAGAGACACGTGCATGTGCCAGTGCCTTACAAACTCACCAGAACACTCACCTGAGCATGCTTCTGTGTTCCTCGTGCCAAGTCTGTATTCTGTCCTCCCACTGCTCCTTTGTCAACTTGTGCTGCTCCAGAACTCTACAGGAGACAGAGGGAGGGAAAGGTCAAAAGGCAAGAGTTAACAGTAAAAATAATAATGCAATCATAACAAGTTCTCCTGATGTTTTAACCAGGCTAAGAGCTGCATGTTTTTTGTCTCAACATGAAACAGGAGATACTTCAGTGCGGATCCTCATTAGTGTAGTTTCGTTTATTAAGATCCTAATTAGCTGCAGCAGTGCAGCAGTGCAGCAGTGCAGCAGCTAATTTTCCTGGGTTCATAATCTTTACACTTTCAGAGTAGACATACAACAAACGCACACAACATAACAGAACAAAACATGCATACAAAAACAACAAAAGCAGCTCATAACACCACAAATTATACCCCATATCAGCGAAAACATTTGCAGAACATTTAAAGTAACCATCAGCACTACAGCACGCAAAACCAAAATCCAAAAGAAAAGAAAAACAAACAAAAACATCTAAATAATTACTACCTGTGGTGACAATTCATGGCAAATAAGTATTATTTTAAAAGTTTTTTAAATCCAGTTTTATCAGTTTTTTGTTATCTGTAATGAATTCCATTCCTTCACATCCCTGTATAAAACTGTTATTTAAATTTATTTGGTTCTTGCTATGAGGAACAGAAGGTGTCCTGTTGTCTGTCTGGTAAAGTATTCAGGTCATTTACACTGAAATATTCATACATAATAATTGCAATCTTTGTAACAATATTATTTTCCATAAATATCAGTGCAGTATATTGTGTTTGGATGGCAGTGGTGCCTTGCAACTGGAGGGTTGCCGGTTTGAGTCCCTGTCTGTATGAAGAGGCAAGGCACTTAACCCACACTGACTATTTAATGGGTGTTCTGGAACGCTTGCCTTGTGTGCACAATGACAGTAAAGGTGAATCTAATCTAATCTCATTGTGTACATGTCTCTGTTTTACCTCTGTGGCAGTAGCCGGTCAGATGCCAGGTAGCCAGGCTTGTGAACATCTTTGTTATAATCTCCATATTTGGCCTGGACAGCGTAAGAGGCCAGCAGCACGGCTGTCTCTGGAGGACAGTAGTTCTCATCATTCAGAATGGCCTCCTTCACCTGCAGAGGACACACACACACGCACACACACAAAGATCTTCTAATTCAACAATTCACAGGTAAAAAGGAAAAATGTTGCTTTTCCAGCAGTGATGAGTTGTACTACTGTTCTCCAAGAGTTTACGGTGCTGGTGTGTTTACTAAAGTATTCCAGCACTGGGTGGGCTTACATCCAGAGAGTCGGTCTAAAAAGCTGAGATCTTAAGTCCAAAGTCTGACTTTTTGAGTTCCCAGTTAGAATTTTCAACTGGATCACAAACCTCAAGCTACTGTATTTGCAGAGCACCGAGCAGGTTAAGCAAATATTGTTTATCCTTGCTTTTCTGACCTTACTACTGGTTACTCCCAGTTCCAAAATCTGACTTCTGAGTGAAATGGGACGCAGCATTAGTTGTGCTCTGTTGTAGACACAGAAATATTATGGCTGAGTAATCATTCCTGTTTAACCTGGATGGAAGTACATCACCATAGTACATGAATTATAATCTAAAGTCTTGGCAGATACAGGTGGACATCAAGCACACTTCAACAAAGCATAACAGCAATGACGGCTCAGCCGTGGTCTCCCCATCTCTCTGTGTCTGCAACAGAGTATGATCGAAGCCTTGGACTGACTGTATAAGATAACTGGAGGTGACAATCAGTTGATGGAGTACAGTTATATGAAGGTGTTAAACAAAAAAAACATCAAGGGTCTGGAAGACAATAATGGGGTGACAAGATCCAAAGATTAAAGGGGTGATGAGGACAACCAATCAAATACTCACCATCAGGGACACACAGATTATGAGATTAAGGGCTGATACCTTTTTGACTATAAAGTTTAGCTGATAGCTGATGCAGATACAGATGGAGAATAAAATGGAAGCATTTTCAAGTATTTCAGCTCCTCAAACCACTGTTAAACATTTAGACAGGGAAAAACATGGTATGATGCAACAAATAAAAATCCATATCAAATATCCATCCGTAAATACTCTTATTTAATGATATGCTGATAGGCCCATATTAAAGATAATATTTATTCCATTTACTGACACAGTGGAGGAGGAGAGTAAATGTTAGCATGAGCTATATTAGCCATATTAATGGGCAATACGCAAGGTTAAAAAAAAGGGCTATAATTAATCTCAAAGATCAGATTTTTCTTAATCATCCAGACTATAGCTGCAAATCGCAGCTCAATTTTTATGTAGGTCTCAGTTTGGTGAACTCCACCCCTGGATGAACGTGGCAGCCTCGGGGGTTCAGCGTACCTGCAGGAAGAAAAGTTTCTGTGTGATCTCCTGGATGAGCTCCTCAGAAACATCCTCGGGGAAGAACTTCGCTCTGAACTTGAACTGCAGAGGATTCTCCTTCTTGACATCCTGCTGGGTGACCTGGAGAGAACACCCAAACACAGCCCTTC
This sequence comes from Apistogramma diplotaenia, assembly GCA_015052665.1. Lineage (NCBI taxonomy): Eukaryota > Metazoa > Chordata > Actinopteri > Cichliformes > Cichlidae > Apistogramma > Apistogramma diplotaenia. Next base: position 7,881 of record VOQJ01042523.1, on the reverse strand, counting down.
ACCATCTGCCCTTTATACTTCGTATGTAATATAAAAGACTGGGGGGGGGAAAAAAAGCCTTTGACTCCACTTAAAGTAGGGTAAAACTGAGTACAGATTTTTTTTTTTACTCTTTTATATATTATTATAAAGTATTAACAACATGAGGATGACTGTTGACTATTCACAGGCAGTCATAAGCCTAAAGTAACCATGTTTTCTAAATGATAAACATCAGCATATGACAAGTGGCAGATTACTTCCTGTGGGGTTGACTGCAGTGTTTTGAGGAGATGCCCACCTTCTTGTTGAGTTTGAGCCACGTCACGTAGCCTTTGCTGTCTGTGTACTGTAGACCGAAGAACCAGACCTCCCTTAGACCAACTGTTTTCACCACCTGAAATCACAAAAATACTTTTTACTTTCCCCCCTCTGCAAAATTTCCCCGACACCTGTACTGGTTATGACTGCTATCCGACCTTGCAGTTTCAGTTCGTCTACAATTTGTAACCACAAACTGTACATATTGCATCAGATAAAGGAAAAGTGCTGCATCATTTCAGTGGTTTCATGTACTGACAGTAGGGCTGGGTGATTAAACGATAATGATATGTATCGCGATAGACACGTAATCAATAACAATAGAAAATACGCTCGATAGAACGTTCGATATATATATATATATTTTTTTATTGGAATAAACCAGAGCAAAGATTCCGCTTTAAATCCACCCGCTCGTGAAGCAAGATTGGTTGGTCGGTCCTCTGGTGCCTAGCAACGTATGGAGTGACACGCTAATAGCCAATCATGGAGCAGTATCAAACTTTGTTGCGCCACCTCGTTATCTCGTGCACGCCCTCTTGTTTGTGTGACTTTCTTGAATGTTGAAATAAAATGTTTAAATATAGCATATTTTTTGATTAGTTCTTATTTTAAATGGGTCCAAAAAAAATTCAATAATTATCGATAGACCAATATGAAGTACTTATACCGTGATACAGTTTTTAGCCATATCGCCCACCCCTAACTGACAGCAATCCTACCAGGACATCTCATCATCCAGCAATCCGCTTTCTCCCTTGTTGAATATTGTCCCTTCAATTCAGTCTTTCCTCCCTGCTCACAAGCACACTTATGTTTGCAATTCACACAACTACTGTCCCATGTACACACAGAGAGAAAGTGTGTGAGAGGGACAGACAGACAATCCCACAGGGGATGTAGACAGTCAGTCTTTAAGGTGATTTACACAGTCAATTCTACAGCACTTATACCATATAATTAACTCTCTCTCACACACGCAGAGGATGACAGCGATGCTGACATAAACAAGTTAAATACGCATGCGTATCCAATAGTCACACGCATAAACAAATGCAAAAGCAAAACCACAAAAGGCCCAGCCGAAACACACCGTTGCTGTGGTAACAGTAAAATAAATTACATTTACACACACACACACACACACACACAGAGTGGGCCTCCAGTGGGACTGCGGTACGAGGAGGCAGCTATTTGCATGCCGAGAAGCTCAGCATGCAAATTTAGAAGGAAAGCCTCGGAATTTGGATAAAAGACTTCGGAATGAGAGCGAAGGAACAATAAGTGGAAGAGAGAAGAGGAGAGATGGAAACATGAAAAGATGATCAAGCTGACTGGACCCCTGAACAGGACTCATTATTTCATATTAGATAAAAGACATTTGCCCACAGGCAATTTCACAAGTGAGTGTGATCATCAGCCACCAGAGCGCTCGTGTTCAGAGGCTTACACGTTGGGGTTACTTCGACTGGAAAGTTTTGCTATCGTGCTGTGGCCTCTTATCATTTTGTGTGTGTGTGTGTGTGTGTGTCAGTCATATTGAGCACTTCAGCCTCTTTGTCAATGAGGCCCATATTTCATTCATGTGAATCTGGACCATTGAAACAACATTCGGGCCTGAGTGAGGGCAGTTTTTCCTGCGCTGCACATTATTATTATCCTCCGTTCACTTTTGGACATGTGGTTTCACGTACTATAGATGATGTAGCCACACTGCAGTTAAAGGATCTCAGGAAGACTGGACTGCTTTTGTACCACAAGATTACAGTATAAAGAACGCTGAAGAATTATAGCTCATTGTAGCACTGATAGTTTTTGCTATGAATATACATGTTGATTGCAGACCAGGATCCAGATTATAGTAATATACACAAAGAAGGCACCGTTTAAAAAAGAACTACATCTGAGTACTGCAAAGAGACAACTATATCATGACTGAGATCAGTGTATGTGAAATTTTGAAGGACACTTGAAATGTGGACGCATGTCGCTTTAATTTTGGCAATAAGAAATGTGGAGGGATTGAACCCGGACGTGTTACTGTGAAGAAACATTTTGCTGACCGCTGGCTGTCAGAATGCATCCATATCACTCTCAAAGGGACTTTGTCATTACCATTACAGTTCCAGTCTGAATCAACACAGTGTTTGCATTTCTCGGTCATGACTGTGGATGGGGATAATTAACAGATCCACACCACACTGCACCTCTTACAACATGCAGCTGAACATCGATTTCAGCTCCGCTGCCACAAGGACAGATACTGTCACGCCAAAGTGCCTGCATTCATTTTAGATTTAAGATCTTAAAGAGCTCCCCCTTTAATGCATTATGGGTGCTATTTTCTTAGTTTTCTCTTTAGTGAGCCAACTTGTTTTTGATGCTTTGGCTACACAGTTATTTTCCAACTTTTGGGAAAAAATCAAGTATTCCTAAGCAAAGACTTTGGAAGCAAATGAAAATTACTGTTTTTACATCTGTTTGTTTCTTAAATAAAGCAAAGCTACAAGAGTCAGTGCCATTTTTAGGTTCTGGACATCTCTGAGGTGCACACACTTATTTTTATCTAACCAACACAATTCCTTCTAGGAATTCTGACAACACATTGGCTAAAGCTATACACCTGTAAATAACAGCTCTGCCCTTAATGACAGGAGTTAGCAGAACAGAGAACACTGGTAACAAGCTTTGAAGTAATTCAGTCAGGAAAACAAACAGGAAGGTGAGCGTCATTCTTCATGCTGGAACATTTAAAGACTTTTAGGAATAATACAAATTGAACCAATTGTTTAAATTCATGTAACATAATTATGTTTTAATAATAATTACTTAATCTCTCAGATGGATTTTTCTCACATTTTTCTGATTTGGTGGTCTGCCTTCATAGGAATCAGTCAGGTAAACAACTGATTTGTAAAGCGTCATCCATCATGCCCTAACACTTGGCAGTTGTTGGTTTGAGGCCTTTTGAAGTTTTGCTCTACTGAAATGCTGAATACCACCACAAGGTGGTGCCACCGCATCTTTTATGTGTTCAGTGGAGTTGAAATTGGCTGCACACAGACAATAAGGAGCTTCTTATCAGTATGACTACTGAATGTAGTCTGAGGCTGTGGAGACCTGTTATTGTTCCAGCTATGTTGAGTCATGCAGAACAAAGAACCAGTGTGGTACTCAAGAGCTTGGAGGAAAAAAAAGCGACATGATTTTATATTTATTGAAGGCGTTGACCTCTCATCTAAAAGGCTTCTTCAGTTCTAAAACCAAAAACGTAGCGAGTCCCAGGTGGAGAAACCCGCGTGTGGGGGTTGTCCCCTTTAGTGCTGGGTGTTGAACCACTTTTTTTCAAGCTCTTGAGGTGACCGTGATCTTACCACGCAGTGTGGTAGTCTTCATTCACATCTTTGAAACCTGTCAGTATATCTCAAACCAATGCTGCATAAGCTAGTCACATGATGCTAAATCTGATCAATTAATTGCATGTTATCCTCACCGGTTTGTTCATTTAGCAGGGTCCGGAAGCAGTCTAAAACAGAGCGAGTGAATATAACACAAACACAAAACGCAACTGTCCGCGTACAGTATGCTGACTGTAAACAAGCATCTTTCGGCAGATTCACTTGTACTATGCAGCACGAGCGTGTGTGCACATATACACACACACACACACCACTGGGCATTTGACAGTTGGTTGCTATGGCGATGCATAGGCACAGGCAGCTGAAACATTGAGATTTGATGAGTCAACTGCCCTGTGTGTGTTTCATAGATAGAAAGGAGATATCAGAGTGTAACAGATGAGGAGAGTCAGTGACAATATTCTGAGTGGTCACAAAAGAAGCCAATTCATGTTAATTACCAAAAAAAAAAAGCACCTTGGCTTTGGTCTTATACAGTAAAGGTTTGGATTCTCAAATTATGTGTTCATCTGCCAAAGTCACACAGCTGCAAGGTAAATTGTTTAGTGTCAACTAATGTATGTTTGTGTTTGTCTAGCAAAGTATGGTATAAAATGTGCTATATGAATAAAGTTGTGATTATTACTACATGTTTTTGTTTTCAGGCATATTTATTTCATTTTTCCATCATTAGTTTGATTATTTTTTTGCCATTTGGCAAGAAAAGTATTTATTTGTCCAACAAACACAACACTTTTAAGGTGAAGCTGACACTGGCAGATACAGTTGGATGGCTCAGAAACAAAAAGCCAGAGGCCAAGAGGAGGTCAGCAGCACATGCCTTTGTGGAAGGAAAACATTGAGTGTGATTGTGTGAGAGATGTGATAAAGAGAAAAATTGATAGCGCTTTGCATTAGTGTGTGAGTGCGCTGAGCTGAGCAGCAGCATCAACACATACAGCTGTAACTTCATACATGCAAGTATATGGCAGGAGTTCAATCAGAGTTTAATGATAATTGAAAATGTTTAAGCCACCAATTTAATTAGGATTTCTCTTCTGTCACAATAGAGTATATGAACAAACCTAGAACCTAGAAAAGGTTCAGGGATAGCGTGACCCCAATGTTTTCTCAGTTTCCACAGAAGGAAGCAAAACACACAAACGTATATCAACACCACAGTTTCACTGATTACGGATATTACACAAGTACCACAGATATGATCTGCTCTTTACACTGCAACAAGTCTTGATTTATACTGTGAAGATAAATTATGATAAAACAGAGCCTTGCTCAACTCATGCTGTACAGAACATGTACACAAGAGTGAGAACAAAAGCAGAAAGCAAAGGAGTCTCTTTTGCATTTTGTCTTCCTCCTATACCACCACAACCCCAACAACCCTTTGTAGTCTGACATGAAACAACACTGAAAGCTGCCCTTTTACTTCCCAGGCAGTCTATACACGTACACAGTCATGCACGCCATCCACCCAATGCTTCCACCCATCTGCTGACTCCTGAAAGCTCCTCTTTTTTAACAAAGACTGCTTTGTTTGCTTTCTCTGTACAGAACCAGTACCAACCCGAACCCAGCCAAGCACCCCCTGGTACACGTCCACATGCACACACTTCGCTCCAGTGTTGCATTTCATTAGTAATAACAGACGGACAATGTGAATCTTTCAGTAGGTCACAGAGTTCAAAATATCTGAAGTGTATATGCTAAAAGTAGAAGTCAGTTTGAACCTTCCAGCTGCCACAGAAGATTTGGTCCTCACGAATCTGAGATCAGGGTTCTTACAGAAACAAGACTGTGTACAGCATGTGGCTCTTACCTGATCGAAGAGCTGTTTGCCTGTTGTGTTGGGCTGGATGGCAAACTCCAGCTCAGCATCCATGGTGGTAACACGCACATTGATCTGTGAAAGACAGATAAGTAAATTATTGGATCAGTAAATGGTTAAAAAAAAAAGTATAAAGGCCACATAAATTACTTAAATATTACAGTTTTTACTTGATTCAATTTCTCGACCCTGGACTGAATATAAAAGAAAAACATAGCTAATGTGGCATCTCCCATCACTGGATCACAGTTCTGAAGCCACAAATTCATCATTATGGCTTTTCCCATCTTATTTCTTCTTTTTTTTAAAGCCAGAGGTGACCATAATCAGCTTTATAAAACCAAGCACCAAACCGTGCAGTCAGCCTTTACAAACATCTGTGAATGAATGGGTCGTCCTAAAGAGCTCAATGAATTCGAGTGTGGTGCTGTAATTGCAATAAGTCAGTTTGTGAAATTTCTTCCCTCCTAGTTATTCCACAATCAACTGTAAGAGGCATTATTGGAAAGTGGACACGTTTAGGAACCAGAGCACCTCAGCCATTAAGTGGCAGACCGCATAAAGTTCCAAAGTAAGATCATCGAGTGCTCAGGTGCATAATGTGGCAAAGTTGTCAATGGTCTGCTGACACATTTATCGCAGAGATCCAAACCTCCCCTGTCATTAACATCAGCACAAAAACTGTGCACTAGAAGCTTGTAGAAGTGTCCTTTTGTCCATATATTTTTTATTATATTTAGAAACATTCAAAAGTTCCCTCCACAGAACCAGTGATTCAAAATAACTGGGAAATGTGTTCAGGAAATTACAACATGCTTAACACGTCAAATGAAATGTAATGGGAAAATGTTATTAATGTAGTCCAATAAAAAAGGGAACCCGAAGTGCAAATTTGAAAAAAATAAAAATATATACATGTGTGAAGGAAGTGTTGTAGAAAAGAATAGAGGATGTGAAAGTGCTTCACAATATGTGAAAATCTAAAAACTGGATTGAAAAAAAAAAAAGCTAATTAGCAACTGTGAAAGAAGTTAACTGAACTAATATGGAGGCTCTACTGTCTGCTGGTGGGACCATCTGTGCCAGCTGTGTGTGTCCTCCTGTCAGACTTCTATAAATATTCTCAACACATAGTGACCACACACACAAACACGTACCATCGCTGCTGCGGCCAGCTTCCATATTCGGTGCAGCCTGTTTATACTGCTTATCAACTTCTGCCAGTAAACTGATGAGAGGAAGTTTTCAGTCCACCTTTACTTGACAGTATTTTGCCAACACTATCGCTAAATACTGACACTGGATAGATGTCAGACTTAATTAGGTTGCAAATAAATAATTATTAACATCAAATACATCAAATGTCAATTCAGTGTGCAGATATGTGAAGAATGTGCAGTAAGAACCATTTTTACAGGCTCTTTGGGGTTCACGGGCCATCTGTGCTCCAGCATGGAGAGTGGAAGTTAGTGCGAGAAACAACCACAGCAATTTGGAGAATGCGTCACTTCCTCTTTGCCACAGGAAAGGCGGCAGTGATTTGCAATGGACTGCTTCTCAGTAGCAAAAACAAGAAAGAAGTCTCAAGAAAGAAAAAAAAGGGCAGTAGAGACTTCAGAGCCAAAAATGAGCATCTAGAATTTAGGAAATGTCATTCAGAGTAAGAAGTATTCAAAACCAAACCACTGCCCTACAGTAATCCTTTCTGGACTCTTTTTAGAGTAACACACACACACACACACACACACACACACAAAGTATGTAATCATACATTTGTCTTTGTATGTATTCCTCTTGCTTCCCACTGGAGCTCCAATACATTAAAATGCCCTGTACTGCAGTAAGAACACCCCTCTCTGCAGTGAAACCAACCACCAGCTGGCACTGTCCTAAAGTAACCCCGGCAGAAAGTGAGAGATAGAGAGGAACAGAGGAGATGAGAAAACAGTAAAAACAGCAGAGTAAAAACTTACAACCAGCCTTATGCTTGATTTATAATTAAATCTGTCATAACTTTGCTTTTACCTTCCCAGAAATCTAAATGTTGTAGCAACTTCAACTGTGACAGGTCTGCTTGGCAGTGACCTCTGTGAAACTAAACGTAATAGCTTGTAACTGTATCCAGCTTGCTCATCGTGCTCACAGTTCTGTCAATCCCTGCAACGCTTCTGAAGTCTAAATGGAAAGATGTTGACTGAGACAGCAGGAATTCAGCGTACGTCAGGGATAAAACTGCTGTATCAGACTTAATCAGGTGTGCGTGTGTGTGTGTGTGTGTGTGTGTGTGTGTGTGTGTGTGTGTCTGTCTAACACAGTCACACAAAGACAGACAGATGA
>VOQJ01042522.1:0-12227 GCA_015052665.1 Apistogramma diplotaenia | reverse complement strand
TTTTTACCTTTTTTACACCCGGTGAAGGGCAAAGCATTACCCCCGATGCCCCCCCCCCCCCCCAACCCTAACCCAAATTTTGTGTGTTTGTGTGAGGCTGATCTTCAGGAAGCTACAGGCAAAATAACTGCCAGCAACAGGAAGTGGGCCTGAGAAACTTTTATCAATTTCCATGAATGACTGAAATGACGAGAGCCAATGAGAGCGAACGTGATACATTAGAGGGTCACCCTGCCAACCGGAGCCTGGAATGTCTCCAAGCAACTGGCTGTGGATGCACGTTAAGGATCAACGCCATGGAGCATTCATGTGACATGTAGGTTAACATGTCCACTAAACAGCTGCTTCCATTAAAACCACCTGCCTAACATTGATCCTTCTCAGAGGTTTCCCAGATGCATCGGGGTACGAACACAGAACCTCTGAGAGTCTCCTGTGGCACTGGCAGTGGATGCTCTGAATCATGTTAGGGTACAGGTAGGGCCTCCATTTGCCTTTTTGTCCCGTAATTAGAACGGTGACTGGGGAATATGGAGCCAGATCTTTGCCCTGGGATCTTCCCTAGTGTTCGGCGAGCTGTTAAATAACGTTGCGCTTTTGCAGTGTGGTGGGGCACATTGTTTTGCGGGGGAAGGAATCTGCCATCGGGGAGTGCCGTTGTCAGTAGCAGTGTGTTAGGTGGGTGGTACATTTCAAAGTAAACTGTAAATGAATGCCAGGGGCATTACACTGTAACAAGATGATAAGTGGTTCCAATGTTGTGGCTGGTTGGTGTATAGTACATGTGCTGTGTGAGAGAGGAAAAACACAGTCTGTGTGTGAGCCAAAATCTGATTTAGTTTATTCTTTTCTCTTTTAATTCTTTGCTTTTCAGTTTTCAAAGCTAAAGCTGCTTTCCTATACAAACTCTTACTGTTAATTTATAATTCGTACTAACTTGTCTCAAATGCAGACACAAATGTGCATCAAGCAAAGGTATCCACCTGTCACAAATAATTAAAAAGTACCACATAGAATTATGTAAGAAAAAAATGAAAACAAGGCCCACAGAAAATAAAACACAAACGGGTGTTTACTTTTTTGATAACAGCTGAAAGTGAGCAGGTTGTAAAACAGTGATGGAAATGGTTAACAACCACAGAGAGTGAGGGGGAGAAGTAATGGAGAGCCACATTTCCTACTAAAACAGATCCTACAGGAGGCCTGGAGATGGGCTTGAAAGTGAGAAGAGAGGGGCGGAGAGGGAAGGGAAGAAAAGCAGCCGGAGCTGATATTGATCTTCTGTCAGAGAGATTGATAGAGCAATAAGGAGCTGAGGAGAGGAGAGATGAAAAGTGGAGTAGAGGTGGAGGGAGGTGGAGGAGGATGGCAAGGTGAGGGAGCGAGAAAGAGGATTGCAGGGTGTGAGATGAATGTTTGGCAGGGCAAGGGAAGTGGAGATGGGATGAGAGAGTGAAGAAAAGATAGAAAGAGGGGGCTGAGAAAGTGATAGAGAATGAAAAAGGAGGAGAGAAAAGAGGGGAGAGGGGATGTTGATGAAGTAGCCTGCGAGTGACATCATTGAAAGGTGAAAGATCAGGTATCGCTTCCCTAATTAGGTCAAGGAGAGCAGAACCATGAGGTGATGGATGAATTGGGGGGCAGAGAAAGAGAGAAAGAGAGATGATTGGATTTTATGTGTGAGAATGAATGGTGTGTTAGACTGGCTGAGACACTAAAGGTGACCTCCAGTTGCCTAATGGCACAATACATATTCTTTAATGAAGTCACCAGTAAAGTGCAGTCACATATAACTACAGCTCCACCGGCAGCTCCTGTGTGCTGAGTGAAGAGATCAGCAAGTGTGTGCATGTGTGTGTGTGTGTGTGTGTGTGTGTGTGTGTGTGTTCAGGCCTTGTCAGTGTGACATGTGAAGTATAGCACAGTACCATTCATTTGAAGCCCCAGGTGTGTGTGTATGTGTGTGGATGTCTGGGTGATGTATGGGCATGTGGCGCTGTGAGTAGAGGGCCAGCACGGCCATCACTCAGGTTCAAGGCCTAATGGAGAGTCCTGGCAGACAGCTGGCTGATTGATAGCATGACCACCACACACACACACACACATACACACACACACAGTCATCAGATAACAGTACTAATGCCTGACCTCACTCACTACACGTCCTTCAGCAGCAACAGAGAGAGAGAAGGGGAAGAGAAAAAAGAATAAACAGTATAAGGGTCTCTGTGTGTATGTGTGTGTGTGTGCGTGCATGCGTGCACACTCTTGTGCGTGCGTGCGTGCGTGTGTTTGTTTTCCTGTGGGTGTGTATTGTGCATTGTGAGTAACTAACATGTCTACATGTCTCCTGATATGATCTCAATTTCCTTGTTAGTCCCTTTCACCAGTTTGTCAGGAGCCATTAACATCACCGGTGATCCCAACTTCTTTGGCACACAGTCACACACTCACACGCACACACACTCATATATATAAAGGCTATGTACGTACAATTGCACCAGAGCATGATCTCATTCACATGTATGATAACAGTGAGGCACACTCACGAACACGGCTGTATCGACTGCTGAACCCACACGTGTTTTGCGTTGTTGCGGGCCGCAGTACACAGGCTGCCTTCACTCTTCATTAGCCTCTTTTTGAACGAGGTGCTCACAGACATTAAGGTAATGTTACAGGCCAATTAAGTAAGTAAAGCCTCCCCCGGTCCCCACCAGGTGTCAGTGCAAGAGGGAGCAGGGGTGGTGAGGAGAGAATACATGGTGATCAGACTACAGGAGGCAGTGAAAAGGTCTGACACATTCTGGTCATTATGACAATATTTGTTAATCAGTTTCTTCCTGCACAGCCTTCATGAAAACCCTTGTGTCAATTTTGAATAATTATTATTTTTTAATTCAGAGGATTGCAGCTCCACAAATGTTTCCATTCTGTAAACAGCATGATCAAGAAGCCAGCGAGACCCAAACATGTCAGAAGACATTATGATCACAAATACAGTACATCTGGGAGCTGTATGAGTCAATGGCCCTTCTTTCTGATGTATCATCGTATAACCAGAGTAATGATAGCTTTTAGACAGTCAGACTGTCAAACACAGAAGTAATGAATTACAGTTGGACAACTTTTACTAATGTTATTAAGCTGCATTTTTTCCTAGTTTTGCCCATGTGGTCAAAACCTCAAAAAGTTTATCCTCTGAGTCACACAGCTCCATTGTTACAATAAATAATACAATGCTACATTGTTGCATCATGATCTTTCATCACAATAAATGTGGTCGCTGTTATTATTTTTGATCATTGCCCATACACTGTCCTTTTGAATAAACTTACTAGACCACCAAATACATATTCAATTCAATTTAAATTTTATTTATACAGCGCCAAATCACAACAAATTGTCATCTCAAGGCGTTTTGTAATGTAAGGTAAACCCCCTACAATAATTACAGAATAAACCCAACAATCAAAATGACCCCCTATGAGCAAGCACTTGGTGACAGTGGAAAGGAAAAACTCCCTTTTAACAGGAAGAAACCTGCAGCAGAACCAGGCTCAGGGAGGAAGTCATCTGCCGCGACCGGTTGGGGCTGAGGAGATATAGATCCATGAGTGACACTCTAACTCGTGATATTTTTTACAGACAAAAACATTAAAATGGATCTCTGAACAACTTTTAAACACGCAGATATTGAGAATGACTGAATGGATTGTGAGGTAAGTGTTACAGACAGTATAGGGAAGTCAAAGAGTGCTGACAATAACACATTAAAAATCATTTTAATGCCTTTCCTGCCTCTTGTAAATCTAACTGGTAAATTTGCTAAATTCAAGTGTAAAGTGTCTCCACCACAGGCATGACTGTTGGCTCCAAGAGCAAACAACAGTCTTTACGAACTCTATCATTTGAGGAGTTAGTGAGCCACTGGGTTAATGTACCCGGCCCATTACTCTAGTGTTAACCAGTCATCAATTAAATTTGCCATTTTTCAAGCCACTGCTCTCCTCTTCTGATTTTATAACCATAATGTCATCTGACTTGGCTTGTATGTGAAAGAATAACTTGACACCAATATCAAAGTAATCATTTTCTGCATGAGTTTTATCAGTCGCTCAAACTGATATGGAGGAATTTTGGGGCACTCTTTTTTATAGTAAAAACATTTAATGGGTGATTTCCTTTTTATTCATGGAAGCTTTTCATAAAATAAATTAGCCGTTTTTCCTCTTGTGTCTTTCCATGACATAAACTTGCAGCTAGAGCATCGGAGAGGAAGATATCAACCATCGGAATAACAAATACTGAGCTTTCAACTTAAACGACTGCAGACACATTAGGAATGGATCTTGCTCTGTGGACAATGAGTGTAGTCTCGCTCCATTGATTTCTCACCAGCTTTTATTGCACTCCATCGAAGGCTAATGCCCCTAAGATCCCGCTGCAGTCTGAATTATTCAGCAGGAGTGTTTTGTTTTTGTGTCAGGGCCACGGGGGTAATTCTAGATCTGCGATATTTGATGATCTGCTGCAGGAGCAAAATGTCTCGTGACTCTTTTTTTCCCAGTAACTATGGGGTCTGATGTATATGTATCAGCTGATGTAGGCATCCATGTCAGGTCGAGAAAAGGCCCGTGACTGTGATATTTAGTGTCTGGCTGCATTCCAGTTTTGTCCCAAGCTGCATCAAGGCTTTTCGTTTCAAAATGAGACAGACAGGTGGAATGAGAGGGTACAGGAGATGACCATATCACGGGGGGATTAAAAGAGACATTGATGGAATCGCTCAGAAGACGAAACAATGACCACAGAGAGAAGTGACGGAGACAGACACAAGCACAAAAACAGAGTGTAGAGCCACAGAGAAAAAAAGGCAAACCCACAGAGGATATCGCAACAGCACAGAGGAGCTGTATGCAGAGATAGACAGAGGGGATCCACAAGGAAGAGAAGAGACAAGAAGAGAGGACAAAAGTGTGTTGGTTAAGATTCAGGGCAGGCAGTAGCACGGGGCTATCATTACCATACATCAGGACAATAAATGAGGCTTTCAGCAGGCCGTAATAAGAGTTTGATAAATCATCGGGGCCAGAATTAACTAGACGTCAAAACAATGTGAGGGCTCTGACGGATGGCAGAGGAGGGGCCGATGGCACAGATTAGTCTAGCTGGGAGTGAAGGAGTGCTGAAGGGATGAAGGGAGGGGGGCGTGAAGAGAATGGGGGTGGCAAGGAAGGGGGCATAAGGGAGAGGAGAGGTGAGGAGCACAAGGACAGAGGCAGGGAGACTGTTAAGCAGAGGATTTCTGCTCTGTCACATTCATGTCGATGAGAAAGTTTGCACCGTGTTACGGTGGCTATGACAAGAAATGAGTGTGTCAGCACTTTTCCTCCGCTTGTGTGTGTTCATTTCCCCTGACCTCTGACCTCTGGAAAAAGTTATGCTTTTGTGTACCATTTGCTGCAGTCAGTGTGCATTTGTGAGATCTTCTGTATGTGTGTCAGGCTTTTACCACAGCAAATCTTGTTGGTCATGATGATGAGAGGTTGGTACAGTGTTGCTACTGTCCCTGTACCACCCTCCCCCCCTCCCTTCCTGCTGCCAAACCCCTATTCACACCACCCAGTGGGTAGCTTTAATTGCCAGGCTCTGACCTTTGCCGAGCGGCGGTGACAAGGCCTGTCTGTTGCGGTGGGAGGTGGTAGCAGCTCGATTAGCTCTGACAGCAGAGCCGGGCAATCTGAGGGAGGGTAGGGGGAAAGGGGGGTGAGAGGAGAACCAGCGCCGACTAATTGGAGCCCCACAACCTCGGAGCAGTGAGCAAGAGAGCAGTTGTATTCATCCAGGGCATGGTGGCAGTCTGTGCGTGTGTGTGCACGTGTGTGTGTGTTGTCAGGGTAGGCTATAGGGACAGTCACCTCCACTCTACTAAATGTGACAACAATGTGTGTACATGCGGAGGTGTACATTGTTTGCATGTATTATGGTTTGGATGCATATTTCTTGTGTATTCTCTCCTGTGTGTAACATGCTCATTCAACCAGTCTATCTGTGGTGTGTGTGTGTGTGTGTGTGTGTGTGTGTGTGTGTGTGGCTAGAGAGAGACTAAGTGGAATGGACAGTTAGATTGAACAGAACGAGACACAATTACCAGGTGACGCTGAGAAGATAATGTTGTCCCAATCTAACTTACCCCTCAGCCCCCTCTCCCTCGCTTACCCATACGGACACATACACTGACGTGCATACACCTCCCTCTCTCTCTCTCTCTCTCTCTCTCTGTTTCTGTATCCTACAGGCTAAAATCGAGCGATCTCTGAAGACTCATGGGCTGAACAGCCTGCGGGCGGAGACCACCCAGCCTTTATCAGCTGTCTTCCTCCAGCTGGATGCTGGGAGGAGTGAGCTTTCAGACCTGCTTGTTGCACTGACTTACCTGGGAAATGAGTCATATAGTTTAATTCTGGTCACTCTGCCTGTCAGCAGACTATGTGATGTTTAATCTGTCCTGTCCAAGAGACCTTCATAAGGTTAAATTCAGACTGTGTGAAAAAGAAAATGAAAAAACTGGAGTTCCTCCAGTGGCCACTCGAGACTGGCTCTAAAAGTGAGTCAGTCTCCACAGACTCCCATATTAAAAAGACCAACTTCCACAATGAAATTAAGAGTCTTCTAACCTGGTTTGGTCTGTTTAGCTATTTACCTCTTCATGGCAACTGCACAGGAGGTGCCTGCTTAGTGTTACACTTTGATTGACAAGTGTGTAATTGCAGTGTTTAATTACTATGTGGCAGTTATCAGCAGGTATCTGTGTCTGTGGTATGCACTCATACAGTTTATTAGTGCAGCTTGCTAACCAACCTTGCTATCATTGCTAGCATTACCATCATGCAGCAACTACACATGGTCTGTGCATAAAGCTAGCTGCTGTTGTAAAGACTTACAGGAGTAACGTCACTGGGTACTTTATTTGATACACTTGTCAAATACAATGAAATACAATACAACTCTGCCAATAATTCATCCCGTCATAATACACATTAGGGGTGTGTACACAGCAAAGAAAGTAGTTTTTGGGGCTCTGCTTAGGCACAGTCTTGAACTAAATGCTAATTGATAAATCTGTTAGCATCTGTTAGCATGCTAAAATGTTCTGATTTGGAGCAACATTAATGCATCGCTTTGAATGACAGAAATCCCCTTAGTTTAACAAACAGTTGCTATCTCGGTGAAATTACCAAACTAATTCTAGACCAAAAGGGGATTGCCAGTTATTAAGCTGACTGCTTGGGTGAAATCAACACTAACAACAGTTTTGGTACTTACTTATTGTTTTAGCATTGAGTCACAATGAATAAACATCAGATCGATGCAGCTGCTCTACTAGGCCACAGTCAGCATTTTTTAAATAGTTTCGTCTAGCCTACTTATTTAGTAATCTTCTGTAAAATCTGAAATTCAATTGCAGGCACAGATCTAATCTGTGAGTCAAATATTTCTGCATTTTTTTTTCCACTGCTGATGAAATTACTCAGCAACTGGGACTCAAGTTTCCATCGGGAATCGTCGCCTTGGAATCACAGCTTATTGAAATGCATCAAAGATCCTGTGTGTGACAAGACAGTGTTGGAAATCCCTTGACTGGTTGTGCCTCGCTCCCACAGTCAAAACGTAGTTCAGACTCAGCTCATTTTTCTGCTTTTCTGTCTCAAATCTCAAACAACGTGCTCTAATGAGTGACACCAATGTGGAAAACAGGCTCAGAGGAAATTAGGTCCAATCTGAGGTTGACCTACATTGTCACAATTCTATGCATGTGCATGATAAATCCCCATGGAACCTGGACACCACAAACTAACTAACTAATCTAACTTTGCTGGAACAAAATATCTCACTGCAATTTATACACCGTACACGCACTACCACCCTCAAGTGCTTCTAATATTAAACTTAGCAGAACCACATACTGAATCTCCCTCTAAGTGTATATTGCTTGACATAGACATTGGGTTTGAAGCATTGCCAATGTAAAGTTGGCTGGTTCAGAGTACAGCTCGATTTAGGAAGGGCATGCGCCTCTTTTCTGTGTACTCCTTGTTAAATGTGACACTCCTGCCAGTCCTTTTATTAGTGAATGTGACGATAGACAGGAGTGAAAGGTCCAAATTGGGTTAAGTCGACCCAGGTGAAGCTCATAGGTTCACAGTGAGGACAAAGTCAGCTCTGCTTGGTGTGAAAGTTCAGTGTCTCGAGGCAACAACACTACTTTGGGTCATTATGCATGGGAACAGAGAAGGAATGAGGATTTGACCGTTAAAGGTGAGAGGTGAATAGTTCTGCCCTCAAAAGTGAGGACTCATGGTGGTCTGAGCTAGTAGAGCATCATGGAAACTTCACATCTGATCTAATCTAACTTTGCTTCAGGGGGAAACAGGTCCCAAAACTAATTCCCACATGTACTACCACCCCCTGCTCTGTTAGTAATATTAACTAGCTCTTTACAGTGCAGTGTCAAGTCTCTGACTGACAAACAGCAGTGTAATGACAACCATCTGGCGTAGTAATGAAGGCAGCAGTGGGAATGAGATGTTTTAATTAATGAAAGCCACTCCATTAACTCTGATGAGTGGCTTATCAGCTCCGGCTCATTATGCAAATGGAATTAAGATCGCTGAGCAGCCGGCATCGTTAATAACAGAGTTGCTAAGGCATTCTGTTCAAAGTGACTTCCTTTGACCAATGCTTGCCAGGAAGTCAGCTGTTCCAGGACATGATGTGTATGTACAGTGTTGGTCAGGAGTTTTCTTAATGGGACAGTCCTTTTTTTTAACCCTAAAGATGTTTAATAGGTCATCTTAGCTGCAGAGACAGGTGGGAACAATCTATAGCAGTAGCTAACCTCACTGTGAAGGTATAGCATTTGGGCAGGTAACATCAAGCACTTGTTGCTAATTCATGAATTGAAAACCTCCAGAGTTTGCAAAAAACTGGCTTTTCTGACGTGAAACATCAAAGGTGTGAGCGTAGGGCAGAGCTTTGACATGTTCTCATGTTGGGGTCTGCATACAAGCTAAATGATTCATCATCCATCCATCCATCCATCCTGGTCCGGGTCATGTGGGCAGTAATCTAAGCAGAGTTGCTTCACCAAACTTCACCTTTGTGCCACCACCACCACCTCCAGTTAATACCGAGATATTGCCATGAAAGCTAACAGGTTCTGTCAGGTGTTCTCCTTCTGCTTGGGTACCACTGAAACACCTGATCTCTGAGGTGTCCTAAGCTGGTGCTCCAAACAGTTCAGAGGGCAAGTTGAAGATAACTACAGATAACTAAAGAGCAACATGTCTTTTGTTAACCTTGAGACTGTCATTAACTTTCAAAGTAAATGGATTTTAAAAAAAGCTACTCACCAATTCTTCTTTACAATATAGCCTATAAGGCACAGCATACTTGATGGGGGCAGGAACCATAGAGCCCATTAGATGTGCTCTTCTGAATGCTCTTGTTTGGCTCTGCAGTAGATTAGATCATCCTGAAGAGACCGATTTAATTGATAGCATTCTGTAGCATACCACATACGTTTTTGCCCATGTCTCACAAATTTTAAGGAATATTTTATACTTTCCAAATATTGTCTGTTTTATTGCTTTTGTACACATATTGTTTTGTGGGTATTTCTTTGAAGGAAAATATGTGAACACTAGACATTGCCACTGAATGATAACGTTTAAATGTCACTGAAACATAGATTATATTTTGTGGCTTCAGACTAACTAAAAATAATGAGTGTTTTTTGTGTTTGTTTTTTTAAATTAGTTGACTTACAAACATGTAAATTTGATATACTGAATAACCAACAACTGGTCAGATAAATTAAATTCCAAATCTGTTGTGTTTAATAGGATGAATCCCATCACCTCTGCACTCCCCCATGGATCTGTGAAGCTTCTTTCAGCCATTTGTTTTGTTTCCTGGCTCACTCACTCCTGTCTCCTGGCAGCTTTCAGAAGCAAATGGTGAAAAATGGCTGACTGTATGTCAAATCTCCAACACCAAATGCAGACATTAAGAAAAACTTAGCAACCGCTGTTGTCCATAGGATCGCATTTGGCAGATGTAAATCTATGTACCCGAAGGAGAAGGAGAAAAAACAGAGCAGCATATGAATGTTTCATGTTGGCTGCTGACAGATTCATTCTAACACAGATTAATACAGGGTGTGTTTTTATATGTTATTAAATTATTAAAGTTAAAAAGGGGGAAAAAGGTCTTATCTCTGAGTAAATAGAAACAGCAGTAAATTCTGCTTCATTTTCACTTTTTACCTTTGTTTTTACCTCTTGTCATGCCCTTCTTTGTATAAGGATGTGCACTCAAGTCCGTGCGTTTGTGAGTGTGTGATCATATTTCTCTGCTCCTCTGCTGTGTGTGTGCGTGTGTTCACATGGGGGGAGATGGTGTGACTCTCTTTGACCCTGTGGTCATTAATCTCACTCGCTGTCAGGGTAATAGACACTGATGGACAGGATTGTGTTTACTCACTCACAGTGTCTCACACACAGGACACACACACACACTCACTCACCAGTGCTGACAGCCTCAAACAGACCCCTCCGCACACACACACCCACACAATTCGGTTACTCATTCAAAGCGGCTGACGACCATTCACTGAATAGTCCACAAGCAGCTTGCTGCCGGTGGTTGTGTGAGTGTGGGTGTTTGGAGTTCTCAAGTCATCTGTCACTCCCTCTGCTGGTCAGTCAGAGCTCTCAGCCCTTACTGAAATTGGTCAAACCCGGCCTGCACCAATTCACTGGTCCGCTAGGTTCCAACAGTTCTCCAAAACATCTGTATGTTACATTTCCAGCAACACCCTGTCGCCGCCACCCCCACCACCACCACTGCTTTGTCCAGCCCGCTTGCTCACTTCCTCCACATTTCAAAGCAATTACTCCATGTTGATTTAGCTGTCATTTGGGGCATGTGTTATAGCATGTGATTTATAGAGCACCCGCCCGGTGCCAGTTGACTCGCGATAAATTGCACAATATTCCAAAAGGCTCATTTGCTTAGCGCTACATTAGCAGGCCGATGATTGCTACACAAAGCCATGTAAATGAGTTCTGAGAGGGGCCCCATCACTCAACATGTCATGTAGCCAATCCCATTATTATTTATGACTGGAGCTGGGCCGTATTTCCTCGGAGGCCAGGCAAGACTCATGTGTGTGCTGTGACAGCTCCGCTCTGCCCCTGTATGTGCGCTCGTGTGTATGAGAGAGACAGAAAGAGAGAAAGAGAGAGCATTTGATATAGGTCATATCTGCATGCTGAGCAGGAAGGAGCCAGGCTGTCTGCGTTATCTGCTGGAGAGTGAAGATTAAAAGATGGTGATGATTGTACACAGGCAGATGGAAAGATGATGGAACAATGACCAACTAACTTATTAACCAGCTTCTTCTTTTCCACATTTTCTGCTTTGTCTGGTTTCGCCTCCCTCTGTACACGGAGATATACACACTCTGAACAAACCAATAAATCCAGAGATGTCTCCAAACAAAAGCCTCTTCAGTGCACCAACAATGGAGGAGACCACTGCAGCTTGCTGTGTTTATTCACTCTTATCTTCTTCATGTCAGGGCCAGTGTGAAGAGCAGCCCAGTCCTGGGCCCTACAGTATTTGGCCTTTTTCATGGTCGCTCAGACATGTCATAACACCGCTACTTACATTCACTGCTGTCAAACATGTCAGCTCTCCAAACCATAACAAAGATAACAGAGGCTCTGCTCTCAGATCCATCGCTCAGCAAGTGGATATGTGCGTGTGTGCATGTTGACATTACAGCTGAGCTGTTATTTGATCAGAACCATGATCTAAGTGTCTGTGGTGATTAGGTGTAATCTGCTTTCCAGGGCTATGATCTATGGTCTGCAGCTGTACAGGGAGGGTGTGTGTGTTCCACGCCGGCTTATAGCAGGCAGAGGAGACAGCGATAGACAGAAAGCAAGGACTCTTCAAACAGCATACAGTTCATTACTGAGCATGTATGAATATACTGTAGATATATGTACACTTGCCTACATGAGTCTGTCTAATGATGTCTATGATATATTTATGATTATTATGGATAACTCAACACCCCCCCCCCCCAATAAATGAATCAAAGATGTTGTTCTGTGCAAATTATTATTGTTGTTCTTTGATTCGTGGTATTTATA
>VOQJ01042520.1:0-23914 GCA_015052665.1 Apistogramma diplotaenia | reverse complement strand
CTCCTCTCCTCTCCTCTCCCGCTTGGCTTGTTGGCTGGTTTGTGGTAACATTTTCGGGCCTAGCCCTGGACCAGACATTCATTTTTCTCCTCTTAGTTTCAAACCACTAACTAACCACTGGCTCCCTGCATCCCCCTCCCCTCCTCCTCTGCATCTGAGGAATGTCTTATTCACCTCCTCTCTACATCTCTCTTCTCTGATTCTCACAAGCTAAAGCTCACATGAGTTTGTGCCAACATCTGCAACTGTACGGACCGATGCCCACACATGCTTCGAGCACACACGGCCTTACCTTTGCCAACATGCTGACACAATTCAGCGAGCGCACATGAACACACATGTTTGGAGACACAAAAGACCCCCCCCCCATCGGTATGTGCCGACCACCTGTGAGGGCACACACACGTCCATAAACCTCCCTTTCTTCTCTCTCTCTTTTCCATTATCCTCCTGAGAGCCCAGCACTGGGGCCTTCGCTTCCAATCCAAACATAGACCAAATTCCGAAAACCCCGACTCAACACCCCCCCCCTCGTCTCTCACTCCCTCATATTCTCCTCCCCCCTCCGTCCTTATTGCCGCCACGCTCGCTTTCTTTCTTTTGGGTCTGTGTTTGAGGAAGGAGGCAAACGAAATGCTGGCCTCAGTGAAAAAGGTCTGGCAGAGAGAATGAGCGAGTGAGCTGTGAGGTAGGAACAGAGGAAAGCAGCCTGGTCTTCTCAAAGTTGGGAATTATGACGGTAAAGGGGGATCAAGTGTTGTGGCAGGAGGGCGTAGGATCAGAAGTTTGGCTTGTTTTGTGTTCAAGTGGCCTTAGATGTGGACAACAATGGGAAGATTGTTTCTCCCTTCCTGTTCTTAGTTTTTTAGGCTGTTCTCAGGTCTGCCACATGTGCAGTCACATTAAAAAGTAAGCGGGCCTACGTGGCCTATTTGACAAATGTGGTCAAGCAAAGATTTGACACCCTTTAAAACAGTTCCTCTTATTAAAAGTGATGTACTCAAACAAATGACCCATTAAGATTTTGTAGTAATTTCCAAAGTGTAAACAGAGGAACTAATAGGGATACCACTACATTTATTGCACCTTCAAGTCCATAAAGGTAGAATCAGGGGCTCATATCTGGGATCTTCTCATTGCCTGATGGATTGAATCCATCTGATATTTTTGCAATTAAGCCTGAGGCCTCCAGAAAAGCCTTTGTGTTTGAAAAGATAATCAGTCTGGCAAGGGATTTAAAAAGACCCCCAAACTTAACAAGTCAAAATAAGTCATTCCTCTGAAAGGAAAATTAAGTGGCATCTATTTCAAAAGACTCAAACCAAAAAGCTCCAAGAAAGCCAGAATTTAGCTCCAGGATGTGAAGGCGCCTCTCTGTGCCACAATTCATTCACTGCAATCAGAGATCGCACACATTTGAACTGACTGGGCGGCATGCCAGAAAAAAAGCCTTTACTTTCCAAAAAGAAAATTAGATCAAAACAGTGTTTCACTTATTCAATTTGGGAAAAGGTCAAGACTTTTGGAACAACAGACTATATGACTACAGGTAGGACAGGAAGGAAACCTTCAAAAATCCTACCTGTTCAGGGTGTCTTCGCTACATCTGGGACGGAGCCGCTTGTTGTATTTGATTCAAATATGAATTCTGGATCATATCGGGTGCTTGAAGATGAACTGAGGCTAAAGTGAAAGCTAAAGCTGAACTGAAAGTGAAAACTAGCAAATCCTCCAATTTAGCAAAAATCAAACAAGAGACGAAGGGTTCGGGGATGTCCTGGCCAATAAAAAGGAGAATTTTTATTCTATTTAAGAGAACGACATCCATGAAGCCCCTCACACATCTTGCAGTTTAAGGAAATCGTGCCCCAAAACGTCAGAGAGCCAGTCATGCAAAATGCCCAGATTGCTTTTTTTCCCTGCTAACATGAACAATACTCACTTCTGAAGCCAACTCTCCTTTTTCCATAGATGGAAAATACTGAACATGCATTTATTTGCCTTAAATAAATGGCTGGAAAACCCACTGCTTATTTCTGCATGTTCCACTATCTGTTGGCATCGAATAAAAATATTTCAATTGGAAAGACTTCATAATTGTGCGCTAATCTGATGGATGCTTCTCCACATAAAATAAGAGTGAAAAATGCCCCACAAATAAAAGTAACATTTTTAAATTTCTTGTTTTTTCTGGCCAACTGTTCAGAGCCCAGAGAAAGTGTTGCTCAATGGAGCACTTATTTCTGGGAGAAACTAGCAACCTGTCGTGGGTGTGTCTCACTGTTTGCCATGTGTCAGCACCCCTGTGACCCTGAACTTGATAAGTTTTTAAAAAAACTGTTGTTGATTAATAATAATATGATTATTCTGTGTGCTTCTTCAATGACCCCCCCAATTGTGCACAGGCCCCTGTGGGCGAGGTCTTTATCAATAGGACAAGCTTTACATTTTCCAAAGACGTCCAGTGGACCGATTGCAGTCTTTGCTGGGCCGATTTTGGCCCCCAGGCCTTAAGTTTGACACCCCTGTCTTAGATGTAGAGAAAAGAAAGAAACAGTGGTGTTGCTAGAGTGGGCAGTAACAGAAAGTGGGAGAAGGGTATCTGGACTTAATGAAAGGGTCGTCCACACTGAAAGGTGCCAGGTGAGCTAATGTCTCCTGGACACACAGGACACGCTGGGGAGATTTTTACTGGCAGGCTCGGGAACGTATTCCTCTGTATGGGATAGGGAGGTCTGGACAATGCTGGTAACACTAGTAGAAAATGCATGGCTGGATGCAGGGAGAAGTATTGTTTCCTCTATGAAGGACTCTGCTCATCACTGAAAAGCCTAGAAATTATATTGTTAAAATGTTTCTGCTTTGATTACAGGTTTGAGTCTCAACAACAACATCTATGACTTTAAAGTGAATTTTAAAGTCATTTTTAACATCTTACACTTTCCCCTCAGTGTGAGAAAGCCAACTTAGTGATGGATCGTTTTAAGGAATCTGCAGCAGTGATTTCCCGATAGCTGCTTCTTCTCTCTAAAACGGGAACGCTGGAAAACTTTAGAAGCAGTCTAACTTCGACTCCCCGTTGAAATGTGTACAAATGGACGTTCTTCTCAGATGGCACGCAGCCCAACTCCTATACTGATTGGCATTCCTACAGGACTCATAATGTCTGCTAGCATTAAAACATAATTAATTCTTCCTGCTCAACTCTCAGCTGACTTTTTTCCAGCTCATTACTCTGCTATTTGATGGAGCCTTTTTCCTTCCCCTCCCTCTTTGTTTCCCCAGCTAGAATGAGAGGAACTGCCTACAGTACAGCTGGGATTGGTTATTATTTACTGGCTTGGCGCACACACACACACACACACACAGTGGAAACAAATTGGGTGAATCTGCTCTGCACATAGGAATGTGAGGCACATGTGTTTGTGTGTTTTACGTCTGGATGACAGAGCTCAGGGAATGAACGAGGGAGGCTGAGGAAGAAGGAGGAAAAAAGACAAAGAGAAAACAAAACTGAGGGAAAGAAGCAATAGAAAAAGAGAGATTGATTTCTGGGATGCAGACTGCGCTCGGCCTCGTCTGTCTCGCCTGACAAGGTTAAAAACACTTTTCTCCCTTTTCTTTCCGTCTTTCGCCGCTACAACCCCCCCCCCCTTCCCACCACCACCTCCACCACCTTTTTACTCTCAGTGTCTTTCATTTCCTGATGTTTCTTCCCCTTTTCAACCTCCCCCTCTTCAATATTTCCAGCACAGCTCTATGATGTCTGCGCACATTCTTTTTCTCATCCTCGTCTCCATCCGTAGTCGTTCTCATTTGAGGGCAGCAGTGGATGAAACAGTCAGGAGGGGGGGGGGTGGGGGCTGTTACGCTGCTGATGGCAAGGAATTACAGGGAGGCAAAGCAGAGAGGGGAGGTTTCTCTGTTGATCTTGTCCTGCTGCCAAGCAGTGGAATGATGGTGGTAGTGTTGCAAGGCATTATGGGTGGGGGCTCTGAAGGAGGAGACGAGACAGATGTGTAAGAGTGTAAGAGAAGAGACTAAAATATAATGAGAATGAAAAATAAAAAAGCGAATCATTTAAAATGCATTTTTCACCGGAGCAATTGCTGTAGTTTAAAAAAAATGTTCTCCCATTTGTGCTGAAGCAGTTCAGGACATCTGGACTACAGAGCGGCCAGTTCAGCACCCAGTGTGTGAACTGGTATTGTACTGCTAAAAGAAACAAGAATAAGATGTCTGGACGACAGCATGTTTCTCCAAAAGCTGTATGCAGGTCAACATTAATGGTGCTGCCACGGCCCACCGCACCATCGTGTATGCTAGCTTTTGAACTGTATGCTGAAAACAAGCTGGATGATCCGTCTTTAGCCCAGAGGACGCAGCATCCACGCTTTCTTAAAGTTATTTCACGTTTTGATCGGCCAGCCCACACAGCGGCTGAAGATGGCCCCTTGCATACAAAGATCTTTTTAACTTAAAGGCTATATCCACATGTATGCAGGTATTTAAAAAGAAATAAAAAACAGCGATTATCTGCTTTCATTTTGAAGAAAATAACATGAAAAAAGCAAAAAATTATGTCAAGAGAATTCCCAAGCAACAAGTCACAGTATGACCCAAACTGCAACCTGAAGCCCTCAGACAGAAACACGGTGCACAGTCTGACGTGACAAAAGGGTATAAATGCTGAAACTGACTTTCTGAAAATCGTCACCTGGAAGGAGTTTTTTTTTAAACTCCATTTTCAGCGACCTAACAGCCCGTTTACGGGTGGATGAAAGACCAAAAGTAAAAACTGCAGTTTTACAGTTTTACTAAAATACCCACATGCGTGTGGGCAGGGCCTAAATAAGATGATGTACCATAGATGATGGAACCCCCAGTTTCTTTGTAATTTTAAATGAAGAGACGTTACTCTTAAATTGATGAAAAGAATTGCCCTACACAGTCTTCATTAGAGTGGCAAACCATCCCTCTGTCTTTTCTCCTGAAACACTCGTATCCAATCACCTTTACTGAGCTGTTCCCCACTGACTTAAAGGTGTGTTATTGTTGGCTCTGGGTATCAGACAGTGAGCACCAGGATTCATGCACACACTGCCAAAGTCATCTGTGGAAACGTTACACCAGCACACCAACTATGCATTCACCCTTCAGGGAAATGAGCGCCTCCCTGTTCATGTGAAAACCAAGTATATTCTCCACCTTAAACGCCTGTGAGAAAGGTATTGGCTGCCATAAAAAACTCTAAATGACCATACATTTGCTGTCAAAGTATGCTGTCGATTTACTAACATTTTATAGCAGTTGTATGGGAAACAGGGTTGCATTGCTATGAGTCAGACAGAAAGAAAATGCTCACCTTGCTCCTTATCTCACCTGCTGTGGTGTTGTTGCTGCCATTAGTCATTCTTATGGTCCTCATTTTCCTTTATTAGTGCTAATGAGTTTTTATCGATTAAAATTTATCTCCAAATACAGCTTAAGAAAAACCATGCGTGCATTTTAACATGCAGTGTGAATGAAGGCTGTGTTTGTATGATTTTCTGCCTGTGGACACAATAATCATGAGGAGTTGTATCATTTCTGTGACATTATGCTCATGCATATACTGCTATGGTTACATTTTGTCATCAGCAGGTTTGATAAGACTGTATTATACTCTGATTTAAACCATACAGGGACAAAAGCCTCAGCTTTTTATCATCACATTATTGTGTCTTAATCTTTTCATAAAGGGACACAGTGCACCATGAGTTTTGGTGAATCAGTTCTTTAAATGAATGCACACAGCGTATTAAACTCATTACACATCATCAGAGAACTGATGAAACAGATCTAAGAGAATGTTTTGTTTAAAGCAGCAGTAAGTGAGTCTTTTTTTACACTGGGAATCATCAAAACTGTCTCTACACACCAAATAGACATAATATCCCAGTGTGAACTTACTCTATAAACACCGAGCAGCAAAATGATTACTTTGAGGTGTAAGCAGAGGTGAGGTATAATTTGCGATGAAGTGTCTGGCTAACTCGTGCAGGATTCATTCTCTTTGCTCAGACTAACGGTTCTTTCAAAGCTAATTGGTTGATTCAGTGTTGACAGGTTAACCACGCGCTTTTATTGGGCAAAGGATGTACTGTTGGTTTAACAAACCATTTGGCAGAAGGCAGTTTTTTGGGTGTACCAAGGGAGTAAATGCTGAAAGCACCACAGTGCTTCGGTTTGATTTTGGTCATTAGTCACTATAAGTGACATCTTTTACATGCATTCATTCGACTCTTTGCTTTTCAAGAAAAAGATCATTCTTATGACACATTTTAAAGCTGCACTGAGATCAGTATTTATATTAAAACAAAGAACATAATTAAAACCCTCAGGAACAAGAACAAAACAGTACAAACATGCTCTGAACCTCGATCAGCATCAAGTTTACTATACATGGTTATGTTCCTCTTTGAGTTACAAAGGGATGAACTTCAGTGAGGTGGGCTTATCCTTTCTTACAGCCCTGGTATATCTCTGTCTTCCTTCACTGATCTTTCCATTCATAAGGCTTCCATCAGATCCTTCTGTTTTTTCCCGTGTGTCCCGTTTGTCTCAGAATGAACTCGCCCGCATTTTCCTTCTAGGACCGCCAGCATTTGCAATAAGCACATGTAATTCCCTGCCTAATGTCCTCAGATTTGATTTTCATCGTTCTGTATGCTGTTTGACAAGCTGTGGATTGTGCTTGAACTTGGTCCATGCTTTTTTTTTTTTTCAAAGCAAATATGACCAAAAAGGTGCTCCGCCTCTTTATGAGAATGCAGTTTGTGGCTACAGCTGCATTGCAGTCGGGCTGTTTGGGATTTCAGTATGAAAAAGCAAAAACTATCAGGCATATTTAACACTAGCCTGCCTTGTCATGGATGCATGACTGTTGTTACTTGTATGACAGCTGAGATCACAACTGAGTCACAGATTTCTACACATAATTTGCATTAGTAATAACAGTTTGCTTGAATCACAAAGCTGACTTCCTGATTGGTGAAGGTCTAGAATGGAACATTCAAGAGTACTGAAAACCTTAAACCTCAGTCACATAGGCCTAGAGACTAGTCAGTGACACATTATCTTCCCTAGTAACCAAAGGTTGCCAGGGGAAAAATGTATTTTTCCCTGTTTGGTTGGCAAGTAATTGCTGGAGGTCAAATAAGTTGCAAAGATGGAGCTACAGAAAAAACCTCCTCGTGACTGCTGTGGTTGTTTGCGTGGTGACTTGTCCCCAAATACTTGCTAACCAAACAGTCACAAAGTTGTTTTTGGTTTCACTGTATGTCCACCAATTTTACTTACCGACGGCCAGCATCCTCCAGCAGCAACTTGCCTACCTGTCAGTGAGTACACATTTTTCCCTTGTGACCTGTGGTTGCCAGGGTAACTCTGATTAGTCTCTGGGTCTGTGTGACTGGGGCTTTAGCAGTCAAGTTCACCTACCATCAGCCAGCAACCACTCACCAACCAGTTGGGGAATATACATTTTTTCCCCCTAGAAACTGGCGGTTGTCAGGGGATCGTTGAGTTGTTTCTGGTCCTTAACGCAAGCAAATAGGAAGATTAGTTTTGAATTATAGTTCACCTGTTTGTCCGTAACTGGGCAGCTCCACATGTTACTCATCCATTTATTACTAATGCTGTTTAATTCCACACCCTATTGTTTGTGTGAGTAAACTTTAGCTTAAATACATCAGCTCAACTCTCGTGAATTTTCTAATCGCTCTTCTTGTCACAAAACGTTGCCGTTAAGCCTTTTGTGAGCAAATGTGGTGGGAAAGAAAGTGTCTCATTCAACCCCGTCAAACGTCCATCTGTTGTCAGCCAAACGCAGAAATGAGCTTTATCGATGTACACAGATTAAAATTTAAGATTTATGGTATGGTTCAAATGAAAAAAGACAGTCATTGACTCCAGAGGTTACACCCACCCCCCCCAAAAAAAAACAGTCACCACCACTCCCTTTATAAGTGGTGAAGACGCCAGTGTCAGTATTGAGAGACACTGCAGGCTCTACTGGTGGCTATTGCAGACTCGCTCGGCAGAGTTGCATCACTTTGTGCTGCCGAGATGCAAGAGGGGGCGAGAGGGAGGGAGGGTAATACTGAGACGAATAATGGGAAAAGTGTGAGGGGAGGAAAGGGTGGGAGCCCATGTCTGACTCCCACAGTTTCTGCTTTCTACTTCTCTCAGTCTCCCTGCACCGTGCCATTTCTCATTCTCCTGAGGGAAGTTTGCTCTCCTGAATGCTGGCACGCAGAGCGCGCTGTGAATCAGAGTTGACATCATACAAAACAACAGCGCAACTCATTCTGAAGTTGTGAACAGTGACAGTAAATTTCCTTCTTGCTGCCGTGGCGGCAGAAACCGCCTGATTGCAGTGGAGGTGGTTTTGTTTTTGTGACTCGAGTTTGAAATGTGATATAGTCATTAGTGTTTTGGATGATCTGCGCAGTCTCGGGCCCTTGAAAAACATATTGTGCAACACTTGGACATCAGTGAGAAAAGAAGAACTCATGTTTGTCCTTTTTCTTTAAAAGAAAAACAAACTTGCCTCCAAGAACTTGTTTACCTCCATTTCACCAGAGTGTGTGGTAAGAGGAACCCCCTGCTGCTTTCTCCATGCTTTTCAACAACCTTTCTATGTCCTTAGAAACCCCTTTTCTCCCTAATGCAAACCACTCTTTTTGCCTTTGTCCACTGCTGCTCAAGCAGGTGTCCAATTTCATTTCTCACAAGAGCACCTCAGCTTTTTCAGCCTCTTTCTTTTTGTCTCTGTATGCCTCCACATCACAAAAACAAAGCCTCCTGTCATCCTCACTGTTGCAGCAGTCTTGCGTAATACCTTATAAGGACACTGGATGGAAGATCAAAGGCTATAACCCCTAAAAAAATGAGGGTTGCCATTTCTGGAGTGATGGATTGTCTCATGTCCCTGTCTGCCCCCCTGATGAAAACTGATTCCTCTTCATCTCAACTTTTACAGCTGATTTAGTTTCTCAGACATGGATTGGACATAGCTGTAGAGTAAAAGAAAAGCGAATCAATGAATACTTCAACTGAGAAAAGTTTGTAGTTCAAGACTGGGTTTGATCCTAAGCCTAAGAGTTCGCTCTCTGATTCTGCTCAAAATTCCCCAAACTTTATGATCTATCCCCTCAGTTATTAACACTGTATTTTTTATGCCATATGATATTGTCAGATTAAGGTGAAGAGATAATGGCAATGAAGAGGAAAGGAATTAAAAGTCATTTATGATCCTGATACGACTGCGTGCTGCAACAGCGAGTCAAGAAACTGGTGAGAAATGAAAGAAGGGAGCTCAAAAATGCACCGGAGAATTAAAAAGTGGGAGAGAAGAAAAAGGAGTGGGAGGTTCAGAGAACGGGAGAGGTATGCTCTGCTGGAGGACTGGGAGAGGAAAACCACAGGAAGGTCTGAGAGGGAGGGAAGTAAAGAGAGCGAGAGAGGCAGGGGAGTTAAAAAGATGGAGGGAGAGGCCACATCGGGGCACCGTGGAAGCAAATGTTTCCTGTGAGAGGAGGAAAAAACTCTCGTGCGTGCGTTTCTTACACCTGAGGGGTGACACAAACTGAACTCTGTGTGTGTGTGTGTGTGTGTGTGTGTCTGTTCCACTTCACGTATAATTGTGTAAAAAAATCCAACTGTATATATACACGGCATGAGCAATCCATTTTGCTTGAGTGTAAGCCAGTTATGTTTATTTGCATGCAAAAAATTTGTGCACATATCCACTCTGTGTGTGTGTGTGTGTGTGTGTGTCTGTTGGCTTGTGTTGCCTTCCTTGTGAGGACCTATGAGGCGATTCGGGCTGGTCTTGGTTGGAGCTAAGGTGGTGCCATCTCTCAGTTAGGGGTCTCGAAAGTATAGAAAAATCATCTCTAAGTGAAAAAGGCTAGTCCTCATGTGTGTTTAAAGCATGCATTATACTGTATGTGAGTGTGAGTGCATGTGCCAGCGCACATATGCTTGACTGCAAGTCTGCGAACAGTCAAAGTATGTGTTTTGCTAGGCAATGGAGGATCCATAAGTGGATCTGGGCATACTGCCCAAACGCAGGTCACCGAGGGAAAAATCAGGGGGGGGGAGGAACTGTTGGAGTTTAGGGGCTCATGTGTGGTTATGAGCCTTACACATGTCTACTGGTGTGACCCTTTGCTGCATGCGTGCTTGGATACATATGGTCCTGAATGTGCGTGCCTTTACAGTACCTCCAAATAGCTGCGTGCGTGTGAGAGGGAGAAGTCAGCGAGGTTGCTGTGGAATGTGAAACTAGTGTGGTGAGGTAGCTGGCAGGCCGACAGGAGGACCTAAACACTGACTTCATTGTGGCTTAGCCTCTGCCTTATATTATGCCGGGGGATTGTGTGGGTGATTGTGGAGGAATTTGTGGTGACAGCGAGTTTAGAAGTTAAGGAGGTGTACATGTAGCTGGAAAGTTGCCGGTTTTAATCCAGCCAGTGAAAGTAAATTAAGATTGCTCTTTCTGCCAGCTATCATTAAAGAGTCATATAGTGAGACACACCATGGAGGGTTTGCAGTTGTGTCACAAATGCACTCACAACCTACGTCTGGCGCCATTTAGGAGTTCCACCGGGGGCGAGAGCTGACTAAATGCAGTTTAAATACTACTGTCTTGAAAGCAGATACCTGAAAGCGTTTCTGTGCAGTGGGTGGAAGTGTCATAAAACACACCTTGGCAGGCAGGTTTTAGGACAGGTTCTCAGGACAGGACGTTACTTTATCATCAGCTTTAATGCTGGAAACTCAGGACAGGCAGAACTGGACAATAGCCAGCAGAACAAATTACAAACACACTCAAAACTGAGTGATGGAGAGCACACAGGAACTGACAACACGGGTGCGACAGAGAACTGAAGGAAATGCAGATAATAAATACACATCGGGGGAAAAGGACACACCAGGGAGCACAGCTGAGCCGAATCACACTAACAGGGCAGAGGAAGCAAAATGGAATACCAAACCCACGACATGGAAGACTATCAAAGTAAAGCATGAAGTGACTAAACATGTTGGACAGAAACCAGGACCTAAGACATGTGGACTTGATACAGAAACCGGGGTGGGGGGGGTGGGGGGGGCGGGCAGAACCAGAACCTCCAAACAGAACTAACCAATCCAATACCACAAACCAAACCTAGAATTATGATACAAAAGGTACCAAAGCTGGTCAAAGCTGGTAATGTATTTAATACCAAACTTCCATAGAGTGTTTTTGACCTCCTGTAGTGCCAGTTCTCAGCACCTTTTGGTGGTAAATAGCAGATGTGCTGATACAGTCGGAGAAACTGCCCTCAGTAATGGCAGCTTAACACAAACAGATGATAGCAGATATTCCAGGCAGCTCTCAGGTGCAAAAACGTCCGTTGTGTCGACTTTCCCGGCAGCTGTCAAGCATTTTACTGTGGGTTTGGTCCCAGGGTTTCCTCACTTTGGTTTTCTCCAGGGAATTTTTTTTCTTTGTAGCACATATCTGGGTCTTGAGTCATTTAGCCTAACACGAACCCATGAGTGTATTCAGAGGCTGGGATAGCTTCTGTCGCATGCTTCACCCAGAGTATCTTACCATCAGAAGTGGAAAACTACTGAAAAGCCTTGTTTAGCCCCTCCAGTGTTCACCACAAAAATGTAGAGGATCAAAGTAGCAGACCCGCATCGTTATGCATTTCAGAGATTTCCCCCCAGAAACTGAGCTACAACTGAAATTGACATCAAAGGACTAAAAACCTGCTATTTTGCACCGACTAGAATAAGTAACATTTGTAGAGTGTGTGCTAATTAAAAAACACAAGTATACTAACCTCTACTAATACCTCAATTTGTCCCATTTTAAGTAGTTATTTGTGATAGTTTTGCTAGAATCATCCTATAATTTAGCGTGATATACAGTAGGTGTTACTATCTTTGTCTTTGTGTTTAAGGAGGAGAGAAATATTGCAATCCAAACTATACATGATATCTCTTTATGAAATATTATAAAGAAAGATATGTAAAAGTAGCTATATGCTGAATCTGGAGAACTGTAGATGCTGGATCAAGAAAACGTCTTTTCACTAATCCAGAAACAGGGTCTAAGAGGTTAAACTGCTTCCTCCTGGCACTGATGCCAGGGTGGTGTGAAAGTAATGTTCCACTGTGTGTAAATAAGGTTGTTTTGATTTGTGGGTCTCGGGCATGTCTTTTTGATGGATGAATCCGACTCATCTCACCCCACTGTGAGTGTGGGGAGAGATTTCCTGCTGCACCCGGGACAGACTCAGCATCCCTGAGTGACAGAGAGAATGAAAAAGATTCATTTGTGGAGAGCGCTGAGAAAAAAAACAAACATTTTTGAATGTTATAAATATATTTGTTTGTTTTTTTAAATGCATTTTTGTTCAATAAGATGAAAAACTTTTGTGTCAACATGACTGGTGTCTTCATGACGATGCTGAAAGCCAAAAGAAGATGTTAACCAAAAGAGTGGAAAGTCATTCATTTTGTCTGTTGACTTGTCTTTCTGTTGCAGCAGTAATTAGCAGCAATGTTGTCTGTGGATGAGCCACTGGACTTGAAGCTACCCTCAGGACGAACACACGGCCCGGCGACAATGGGAAAGAGAAGCTACCCTTCTTCTATTTGTGCCCACATCAGCACCAAAAGACCACGGCTACAGTGCGCAACCTTTCCATCCCCTCCCTCCTCCCCAGGTAAGAGTTAACCAGGAAAACACAAAGCACTTTTACCATCACAGGAATGAAGTCTTCATCATTTCTACTTTCCTAAATGGACACATGACATGGCTTTGATGATGCCGTGGTGCAGTGAGTAAATTTATCTCTGTGATAATGCAATAGGGCAATAAGTTGATTCTCTGTCCTCCTGGTAACCTAATATTGTAAATCCAATGAACAGCAGTTCATTGGTGTCAGAAGGACATAGATTGTCCCCATGTTTGTCAGCACGGCTCATAACAGGAAGAGTGTGACACTGATATGGAACGACCTTAAAAAAAGAAAGCATGTGGCATTCACGAACACAGTGGACTTTGTAACTCCATTCTTGTCTTTGCTTTTGTGCTCAGCACTTCTGTATTGTGGGCTTCCGTCTGTGTTTAACACAGTAACCTTTGACTGAGGGAGCCACAGGCACAAAATAGAAACCGACTTTAAAAAAATCAATGGTTTGATTTATAAAAGTACCGTAAATTCAGGACTACAGAGCCCACCAGATTAAAAGCCGCATGCTCAAATTTTATAAAGAAAATAAATTTTGTACTTGTGTAAGCCGCAGGTGTCCCACGTTGTAATATTTACACAGAAAGATATTATAAGTGAGGATTTTTTAATTTGATCCCTATGGTACCATAAACAAATGCATACTGCAAATGCTGTTTTTCGAACATTGCCTGTAACACGGCTACCTTTAAATATATGTACATATCAGTAACACAAATTATGTTGCTCGTGTTTTTTTACTCAACAGTGCACGAACATTATTCCAATATCTCCTCCTCTGGAATCTCGTCACTCACTTCAGCCTCTTTGTTGTCGCTCTCACTTGAGCGCATCCGGCCTTCTTCATCACGCAGAAGTACGGACTGTTGTGAGAGTTCGCAAAACTTTTTAATGAAACAAAAACATTCCTAATTTTATGTCCTGCACTTCCGCGTTAATCTTGATGCGGTCTGTTAGGACGTTGAAAGGATCGGCGAGAGATAGGAAGCAAAAGTCGCTTTTAATTTATAATCTGGCAGTTAATGTTGGCCACAACTGTACACGCAGGAATGAACCTGACTCACTGTCTCGCTCTCACATCAAGATTAATGCGGACATAAAATTAGGGACTTTTTTTTTTCATTAGGAAGTTTTGCGAGATCTTTTCCATGTCCCTTCCGGGGTTCCATAACTGTTATGAGGCAAAATGTTTTTGGAGGCATGAATAAAAAAAAACATGCATTAGCCGCACCTTAGTTTTGGCCGCAGTGTTCAAAGTGTGGGAAAAAAGCAGTGGCTTATAGTCCGGAATTTACGGTTGTCGTGGGAATGGCTCACGGTCTGAAGGCGAAGGTCTGAGCTGGGTGAGTAGGACTGACTGAGGGTCAGAGGGCTGAAGCAGGGCTGAGCAGGGATCTGAGAGACGAGATTCCGAGGTTCAGGAAAAGCTTAACTCGCCTCGACATGTAAAGAGATTTGTTTGTTGTATATTGTTTTGTATCTGATAGCTGTTATTATGTATTTTACCATGCTGCCATATGTCATTCAAGAATATCCTTGCTTCTACCTGATCACCCCAGAGCTGGGTTGAGCTATTATTCTTGCCACAATTACTTTTTTGTACAGTACAAACACACACTGCTACAGATACACGGGTAGTTACTGAGCACTTAAACTGAGATCAGCATGCATTTAGAGCACATCACTCTTTGCACTTTTCATTTAGATATTTTGAAACAAGTAATCACTTGAGGAAGCACATTTGCAATGTATAGACTTGTAATTCTATAAATGAGATGCCATAAAATCCCAACACAAGAAAGAGCAGACCCAGCCGGCCCACCACCTGCCACAGCAGAGTAGAATAAAGATGTTTTTCTTGGATCAGCTTGCATGAGAATACTGTCAAACACCCTCAGGAAAGCAGTGAATCAGTGACTCACGGCACTGTGACAAATGTAATATGATCCTGATTTATCTCTAATTTCCAATCTAGAGTCCCTTCCTTCCTCACAAGAACGACCTGGGTCCTGCTTCACCCCTCCAGCCATGGACCTCAGCATGTCCCCCTCCTCCCGCCATGCCTCTTCTCTCTCCCCATCCCCTTCCTCCCCGTCCTCCCTCCCTCCATCCTCTCCCATGGAGTCTCCTCACAACAGCAGCAGCCCTCAGCCGCATCTCTTCTCTCGGGTGAGTCCAGGTGTTTGCTGGAGTACACTAATGCTGCTGCTCCTGTCGCACTTTGCAGTTAGTGTGGAGGCACAAAAGTTGTATTTTGCTTGTGTTGTCAGATCAGATTGCAACAGTTTCAATCACATTTGACATTTCAGAAAAGATTCTGGGATTTGATTAAAATTTTTGATTTCCTTTAGCACTGAGTGGCTGCATGCAGCATCCTTAGCGTGTCTTGTTTTACGAGCGCATGTCTTAAAGGCCCGTGGCACATTTTTACAAGAGCAATTTGTCGGAACTGCATCAAATTTGACAAATTGCACATGCGTGTACAAGCCTGCAAACATGCTGCTCTCAAGGATTGGATGCATAGCATTTTATTTGTTGTAAAAAAAAATCACAGAAGAAGAAATGATCTCATATTGTAAATCACAGCTCCCATGCTGCAGACTTGTACTGTCAGACCTCTGTTTACAAATGGAATCCACTTAGTTAGCCTATCTTGATCTGAGATACGTTACATCTGAGCTGAAATAGACAGTATAAAACATGGACAGCCAGTGCTTTGAAGTATTTGGACTTTTTTTTTTGTATATTTCTTACACATTTCAGATTATCAATACATTTTAATAATAGTCAAAGATAACCTGAGTAAATACAAATGATTTCATTTTCATTTAATACATATTTTGGAAAGCGGAGTTCACGTTCACCAGGCACACCCAGGCCTGTTTACTGCCAGACCTGCTGAATCAAGGAACAAGATCAGATACGATAAAAGTTGAATGATCACACGATGGGGAAATTTGCACATTACAGCAGCTCCATTGTCCTTGAAGCAGCGAGAGATTTTATTCACGTTTCTCCAGACTTCTCAGACTTTGTTTTGTTGGAGCTGTTCCTCCATCTTCTTCCCGAAGCTTTCCTTGCCTCTCCGGATCTTGTATTTACGATCCTTCTGCACTCTCCTCAGTTCCTCTTTGTCTCCAGGTCTGAAGACTCTCTTCTCGTTCAGCAGAGCCTTCGGCTCTGTGGTCAGGATCCAAAGAAACAGGAAACAAATTGTTTTCTAAACAGGCCGCTTGTGCTCAAAAAGCCTTTAATGAATTAAAACAATGCTGCAAAGAATTGTTTGATAATCTGGAACATGTGTGACAAAAATCATGGGGTTGATTGTGGTCATTATTACAGTGAGGGAGGAGCTCTTGCTCTTTGACCTGCCAGCCACTAGTCATTGGCCTCTGAATGTGTGCTTTTACAGTCACATCCACCTCTCACTCATCATGTCTGGTTTCACACACTTGCGGTTTTATACTGGGACGCACTAACCAGTGTCACTGTCAATTTTTATACTGGCTACATACACATACAGTGATATCTGATAATCAGTGTTAAGACTAATTTAAAACAAGCTGGTCACGTCGTTGATTCTACCTCTCAGGTTAGCAGTGGTCATCTCCCTGTGTCAGGACAGCTGTCAGCCCACCCTGCCCCTAATCTTAGTTTTTAAATGTACCAGCCCTGGAGGTCCCCCTAGCTGCACCTGCACAGCTCACAAATGAATGTTAGACGAGCGAACTGGCTGCTGGCTGTAGCGTTGCATTTATAGTGCACATGTGAGTGGCAGCTATCTTCTCTCAGCAGGAACACAGATGAGCATGTTACTGAAAATTTCAATTGGTTACTTTTTGTCCAGCTTTTAAACTACCCTTCCATATTGTCATCCTGGAATGCCACATTCCCTTAACCTGAGTCGTTCTCACACGGCCAGTGTGTGCTGCACTCCTTTTAAATAGGACTGGAAGAATAAAATATTCTGTTTTACTAGCAGACGATCCGGGGACAACCTTTCTGTGTAGGTGTGTGTCTTCGTGTAATCAGTTAATCTTGTGAGCAGGCATGACCGCGATCTTGGAATACTCAAACCAGCGACTGATTGTGGCTGAATGTGCTCCATTTTTCCTTCAGCGGGACTGAATTGAAATGGGATTCAGGGAGTGAATCGAATTTGCCGGTGCAGCATCTGCACACAGCACACATCCACCCAATGACTTAAATCAAATTTCAGCTGTGCTCTAATGGTGAAAACATCAAACACACAGCTCCTTTAGTCAGGGCACCAAATCTCCACGCCTGGCCCAGATTAAACATTTCACTGAGAAGTTACATTTTCAAAGCATTTTTGTCTTAGCTGAATTTCTGTTTTTTAAAGTGCAGAATTTCAATCCGCATTCGATGAACACGCTTGTTATGTGTGTGATTACGTTGTTTTGAAGCCAGGCTGTGTAAACAACCATGTTATCAGTATTAAACTGTGTTGTAGCTCGGAGATACTGACAGCAGTAGAATCCACAGCAGAAATCTTTCATTTTTATTCCACCTTCCTCTATTTCCTCTGATAACTCTACCCTTCTGTTATTGAGGTCAAAGCTGAGATTCTGCCGGGTTTAATATCAGGTTTGCTTCTTTCATCACTGTACATGGTGATTTCAATTCAATTCATTTTTTTCCCTTGTGAACAGCTGATGAACTTCCAGCCTTTTTGCTACAAAATCCCTTCTGCTGGTGCTAGAAAACAAACAAGATATTTGACATCATCTTATTAGGACTCTCTTGACCAAAACTTACACAACTAAGAGTCTAGAATGTGTCCTGCTAAATCTTTTATGACAAAAGTATAAAGTTGGACCATTTTGTAAAGCAATTCAATTCAATTTTATTTATACAGCGCCAAATCACAACAAACAGTCGCCTCAAGGCACTTTTTATTGTAAGGTAAAAACCCTACAATAATTACAGAGTAAACCCAACAATCAAAACGATCCCCTATGAGCAAGTACTTGGCGACAGTGGAAAGGAAAAACTCCCTTTTAACAGGAAGAAACCTCCAGCAGAACCAGGCTCAGGGAGGGGCTTAGGAGAGAGAGAGACAGGGCAATTCAAACAGTCTTACTTAGCTCGTTATAACTGGTGACACATATTCATCTACTACTTGCTTCATAGTGTGCACATTAGAAGCATATTGGCTCTTGTTTATTAATGTAACATTACGCATGACCTCTACAGCCTGAATTAAGAGTCTTCACTCCAAAATCCTTATCACTGCTTATTGAAAGCCACATTTCCCACTTGGCTTTATCATAATCACTCTCTGATTGATATTACATGATGACTGCATTAGAGTCTCTTGCTCTGACCCCTCTCTATCCTCCCCTCCTTCAGGAAGCAGCTTTTCACCGAGGCATGGAACCTGGAGCTTCGCCGCAGGGCTATCCGTTTTATCTCCCGATTAGAAGTCCACCGAGAAGCTACAGTTTTCCCTCTTCCATGTTCATCAGTCAGACTAGAGAAAAGCCAGTTTCTCCAGAACCCTCCATTGATGCTCAGTTGGCCTGCCGTTGGATGAAGGTACATGTATTTATGAATGTTATATGTTTAGTTGTATACAAGTACTTTAATTATGTGCATTTTACCACAAGCTTGCGTCACAGCAACTTAGCAGATATTAATAAAAGCATCTGTTGTCCATCAAACCCCCACTCTTAATAGCAGGCACAGGTTCTGCAATGAGCTCATTATCGAGGGACAAGAAGAGCCTGCAGATATTACTCTGACCACTAAGTGGTGCTGCAAACAAAAAGTAGAAGCTGACAGCCACAGAAAAAGTGACACAACCTTTGGTGTTGCAGTGCTCTTATTTTTGCATGAAATGTAAGAATTTACTCATCTGTTTGTATCATTTCAAATTGATTACCTAAAACATCAAAATCAACCATTTCCGGTATTTTAAGAACCAAATAATAATAATAATAGTAAGCATTATAAAAAAAAACCAAAAAAACAATCAAGTAACTTGATTTGATGAATTTAAAAAAGCAAATTTATGTTGGTTTTGAGGAATTTTGAAGGCTCAGGAGTAGAACAGCCGAAACTACCCTGAGTGGGTGTGCTCCTCGGTACTTCATACATCAAACTATTATATACTGTAATTATGGCTCATTATGTCAGGTTAATAATGATAGTCAGAATCTCCCTTTTTGTCAGCAGCAGTGTTTCTCGCATTGTTTTCCCCTTTTGAGCCTTTGCGAGTATATTATCAGGGCACTATGTGGTGAAGCCTGATGCTGTGGTAGCTCTCTTACTCTACAAGTCACAGTCACCCATTCGTACTCGCACTCCTAAAAGCACACGCAGCCATGGAAGATACAGCCAGAGAAATTTACCGTTGTGCCCTTGAGATAAAAATGAAGGTTAAGTTTGAAGACAGGATGGATCACAAGAACTAAGCAAAGAGGAACAGAAGTTGTGAGGCAAAGGGGTATTTCAACATCCCCATTTTAAGCCTCTGTCACACTTTTTTAAAAAAAAATTGTATTGCATTTGTTTCCCAGGCATAAAATGTCTTTTTTTGGTGAATAAATATACTCCAATGGGTGTGGTCTCTGGAACAAAGGGCCACTGGACATTATTTCTTGAAGACGTTTCACCTCTCATCTGAAAGGCTTCTTCGGTTCTCAAACCAAATGGTGAAGAGACCCAGGTATTTGAACCCCTGTGGGCGTAGTTCCCTGGAGGCGGTTGTGACCCTTTGTTCATGTGTATAATCAAATGCGCCAAGGTGTAAAAGGAGGTTTGGGTCATTACAATCAGTGGTTTCAGATTAAACCAGTTTGGGACTTTGCTCCATTGTTTCATGTGACCTACTGAGGTCACCAGAACAAAGATGTGAATGGAGGCTGAGACATCTGGGAAGGGAGCTCAGGACAGCAGGTGAAAGTTGGTGACATAATCCACCTCTTCTGTTCAATGACGGCTGTTCACGGTGTTCACATGGCTTATTTTACTCCTCTTTCAAACCACCTGTCTTCCTTGTCTAGAATCCTCATCCTCAAAGAGCACCCTTTCTCCTTCAGATGCAGATGAACAGCTGAGTCTTGTCCTGTCGAGGTGGCTCTTTTACGTTGTGCTAGTTTGGTTTCTCTGATGTAGAGGTCCGAGCACTCTTCACTGCACTGGACAGCATACACTATGTTACTGATCTTGTCTTTGGGGAGTTCGTCCTTGGGATGGACCAGGTTTTCCTTAGTGCGTGACTTGGTTTGAAGTGTACTGGGATATCATGCTTGGAGAAAACCCTTCTGAGTTTCTCTGACAAGCTTTCCACATCAGGGATGACGACATTGTTCCGCATGTCTTCCTTAGTCTCCCTAGTTTGTGTTTGGCCTTCTTTCCTGTGCGTCTTGGCTGATTCGATGAAAGCCCAGCTGGGGTAACCACATGTGTGTGTTCCTTTTGTTTCCCTTCTATCTTTGAGGCAATGCTTTCTGCCCAGTGTTGCAGGGTAGTTATAGGGTAGAGCAGATAGTGGTCTGCATGTGTGGGCTTCTGGTAAACTTCAGCATTGAGGCTTCCATCTTCACACCGCACAGTCCAGGAATGGTAACCTCTCGTCCCTGGTGTCCTCTGTCAGTAAATAACCTCTGGGGTTTCCCACCTTTGGTGGCCTGTACTGTAAATTCAATCTCAATTAAAACCAAAATTAACAAAGGATCACTGGGATGAACAGGTCTCAGTACAGGCTGTTTATTAGACATGTTAGTAACACAAAATACACAAACAACTGTCATGACACAAGCGTATAACAGAATTAAGACAATTAATCTAAAAGAAGAAGCAAACATTGCGACAGAAACAGAGACAGAGTAGATGCAGGTGAAAGGAAAGTAAAAGTGAGAAGAGTAAATAGAGAAGTAAGAAAAGAAGAAGAGAAGTAGAAGAGTAGAAGAGAGCAGAGAAGAGTAAGGGCAAGTGCCCCAAGCAAGAGCAAGCAAGCTAGAGAGAGCGTAGACACACCAATTTATTGACCCATGGCCCTGCCCACTTGCCGTTGCCTTACAGGCATAGATCACGCCCAGAACTCTCACATGTCACATGTTCTTCTGCACATGAGGTAACCCAAGATGATTTAGAAGTACAGTCTTATCTACAGCTTCTCACAATTGCTGCACACAGGATGTGCCTGGCTCTCTCTCAATTAGTAACATATTATATCATATCAAACGCAGGTGGCCTGCAACTCAGCCCGGAGGAGTTTCCGGAACCTCCGGTCCCACAGAGGAACTCATTATTTGGGATGTGTGTTTCATCTACATGCTCAGTTGGTGCTCTTATCACAAA
The DNA here is from genome assembly GCA_015052665.1 of Apistogramma diplotaenia. Classification (NCBI taxonomy): domain Eukaryota; kingdom Metazoa; phylum Chordata; class Actinopteri; order Cichliformes; family Cichlidae; genus Apistogramma; species Apistogramma diplotaenia. The sequence continues at coordinate 2,789 of VOQJ01042520.1, read as the reverse complement.
AGTAATAACTCATCAGGCCTCAGCTCTTGTCCTTACTGCATAGGAGCATATAAAGTTCAGTTATATGGTGGGTGTGACTAATATAACGGCTAAAAAGTGACATAACATAATAACAGTGTACACGTGTATCAGAATGATAAAAAAAATAGCCGACAGCTCCCTGGTAAAACTTATGTGTTTGTCCACTGAGTTGATGTGGTGAGTGAAGGTTTCAACTTCTTGGGTTTTGATTTTGACCCATGTGTCAACATTTCTGATTTTTAATTTGAATACTTTGTTCATAATTATGCATGAAATGCTGAAATGGAAACAGAGGTTATTTTTTTCAACATGTTATGGCTTCGTCCTGTGTGCGTAATCCACAAAACAATACAGATGGTCTTAATTAGTTTTGAATGAAGAATTTATCAAATACTTTTGATGGCTTCAGGCAAACATAAATAAGTGAGGTCTGTATACGACACTGAAATGTTCATTTACAAAAATTACTGAAAAGGAAAAACATCAACTGTTTGTATGAAACTGACATAAGATGGTGAAGATCCGGTTCACTCATCAGCTTTATTCCCTCCTCTGTCCTCCAGTGCCACTTGCTGTTTGATTCGCTGCAGGATTTGGTGGATCACATCAATGACTTCCATGTCAAGCCCGAAAAGGATTCTGGGTACTGCTGCCAGTGGGAAGGCTGTGCTCGAAATGGGAGAGGCTTCAATGCCAGGTGCTGTGTGCCAAGCGTGTTCTTAGTGAAATCTTCCAACAAATGATGTTTTTATTTCCTGGCCTGGTGTGAACTTACACTTGTTTGCTGTGAACAGTTACTGTAGTTCTGCTCTCTATCATGCCACTTATAGCAGGCTTTGAAAGCATAAGATGAAGCTGTTAACAGGCTTTCAAATAACACACAATAGCAGCCGGTCTGTGCAGGTTCTCAGACATCCAGGTCATAGTAGTCCCTGGAGCTTGAAAAAAGGTGACTGGAATTCTTTAAGTTTCTTGAAGACGTTTCACGTCTCAGCCGAAGAATGGGACTTGACTCAGTTCATGTGAGGGCAGGAAAACAAACTCAAGGAATTAACCATTATTGCAATTTATAATGGAAACTGAGAAATAATCTCAAACAAAACTAAACAGAGAAATACAAAAAAATATCTGAACTGTGAGCAAATTATGAAACACAACATGAGAGATTTACAGTGTATCACAAAAGTGAGTACACTCATTGTGTCAAAGTGTAATTTTGTCAGTGTTGTCCCATGAAAAGTAAATATCTGCAGGAATGTGGAGAGTGTACTCACTTTTGTGATACACTGTAACAATAAAAGAATAACAGACCAGAAAATCACAAAGCATTTTGCCAGAGGCCTGAATAAAGACACTGAACAAATTATAAGATACATATCTTAGTTGTAAATCTTTATTGGATGTGTTATGATTTCAGGTATAAAATGCTGATTCATATCCGTACACACACCAATGAGAAGCCACATCATTGCCCCACCTGTAATAAGAGCTTCTCACGCCTGGAGAACCTGAAGATACACACTCGCTCACACACAGGTGAGTGCACTGTTAAAAAAATGCACCAAGACTGTTTTGAAGGAAAGGTGTGATGTTGCTCCTAGTTTTTCCTCCTGCTGGACCAATTCCATTTAATATTAAACTCAGCAATGACTTGGTCTTAGTAAGAAGTAGTGTCTGTTCATCCAAAGCTGCATGACCTGCTTCTTTCTGCCGACAACTGTTAAGAAATAAAGTCAAACAGACAATATTCATACTGTATATTTGTTCATGATTAACGTGGCCATTATATTATTTTCCCCAACATACAACTACAGCCACCGATTTTGGGCCAGTTAAAGCTCAGTCACACAAGTGACTGAGAAAAATCAGTGGTTGCCTGGGAATTGTATTTTTATTATTTTTTTGCATTTGGTGACATGTCTGAAAAGGAGTCTGTTTGCAACAGGAACTCGACTCAGGTGGTTGCCAACTGGTTGCATCGTAGTTCTATTTCTGTATAAAAGCAAGGCTGCCCAGTGTCATTTCACAATTAAATTGCCATCTTGCAGCAACTACGTCACTATTTGTGAAGGAATTTATGAATTTCTTTTTGAGAGCTATGAGGTTCTCTCTGGACCTTCAAAGCAAGTAGTTAGAGTGAATTTCTGCTTAATGTGAATCTCTGTGTATGTCGATGGCAACAGTTTTTGCTGATTTATCAAAGATTATCAACGTATTTATTACAAACACATTGCTTGTAATTGCCAACTTGACTCCATTCACTTGCAAACTGATAGCCGACTGTCTTATTGCTTATTGTCTTATTGACGTCATCACATCAGATTTACAAACATATGAACCCTACAGCTTATTCACCATTTGATTGGCACAGTTAACATATTTTGTTAAAATTTCATATCAGCATTCTTTACAAATACAAACTAGCAAAGAAAAAAAAAAACTTAAAAAAAACCCTTATTATCTTCATACCTTTACTTATAAATGAAGTCCATGCTCCGCTCCTTTTGAAGAAAAGCATCAATAACTTGTTTGCTAACTGTTTACTGTAGCTTGCTGTCTAATTCTATGATTCTGCAGCCAAGGAGTCGTAAGAAGAATCCCTGGGATCACCAGCGCCCCCTGCCATGAGGCACGTGCACTGCGTGCCTCACCTAGTGTCTTTTCGCAGCAGTTTTATGATCGCTCAGCACAAGAATACGTTACACACATACAGTTGTTGATTAAAAAAACACGGTGCATTATATACACCAGCTAAAATATAGAAATTT